>JAJIBD010002206.1:0-65145 GCA_021461705.1 Cryptotis parvus
TCTATTCTATTTCAATCCCCAGAACCAGAATGTAGTTAAGATCTCCTACTTTTATTAAATGCCACCCTGTACAGCAAGCCTGGCGCAGCACTGATTTGTGCATATTTAATATGTCAAATACCAGTAACATTTATATTAGGTCATTCCCATGACCTAATACAATGGTTTGAGGCTCTTTATGTTCCTGGAGCAAAGCTATGCCTTTGGGGTTCCTACTAGCATGAGTCATGATTACTGAAGATATTACTGGTGCTCTCTATGAAAATAGATGATGAACGGAAGAGAAGTGATAGTGATAATGACTTTATTAAAAGGACTACAGAAAGATGATTCTGAACTATTCTATCAAACTATCTCTGACTCATAAAATGGAGCCTTTCCCCATGCCCTAACAGAAGAGTGACTTGGCAGATCTGCTTGTAAATCCATCCAGTACATCTATTTCAAATCCTTCACTCTTGACAAGAATATTTCCTCATTCAGAAATTCATTTGGTCAATTTAAAAGTGAAAATTCTATTGTCAAAGGTATGTGTTTTTGTCATATTGCCATTCACTCATTTTCTTAATGATAGAAGATGCGGATGTACCTGGAAAAAATGTGATTCTTCCTCACACACTGTCAAGATTAATCACTATATTGAGATAGTTGGACAGCAAACAAAAACGCTTAGCAGTTTTATGGAAAACAGTACACTAGCTTATTTATGATTAATAAAAAGTCAGATTGAGGAAGGGCCATCATAGCCCTTCTGCTACATTTCTGCTTACATAGCTTACATTTCTGCTATTTTATGTCACAAGGGATCTTTATAGGACTTTGCTTATCTTACCTACCTTGCCCTACTTAGTAACTTGCCCTTCTTCCCTCTTCACGCTTTATTTATTCATTCATTCAAATACTTTTCCATTCAGCAAGAATCTATTGAACCATTTCATATATAACTGCTGGCCTGAAGGGATTTGCAGCTGAGGAGAGGTGCCAAAATAACATTAGGGCTTGTTGTTTTTCTCCCCAGGACAATCTCTTCTAATTTTTCCATTTCATGATGCCTTTGAACTGGTATTTTAATCTGGATGAATTTTGATTTTTACTAAATGCCCCATGTGGTAGCTCTTACTTTCTCCAAAATAATCCTTAGTTCTTTAAATAAAGTGGCTTTGGCTCTAACAACCACTTTAACCTGAGCAGTATCTGGCCCCATCCCACCTACCTGGCTACAACATACATTGTTTATACACCTCAAGCTGGTTTCACTCTTTGTTGGAACAACTTGCTTTTTCTCATTCCAGGTTCTTATTCAGATGTGTGAGATTAGTGAAATTTAAATTACTATTTGAGATTCATATTGCAATATTCCTATAGAGAAGTTTTTAGATTATTTAAAAAATCTTTAATTGAGGTACTGAGGTTTACAATACTGTTAGTGGTGGTTTCATGAATAATCATTCTAACACCCAAACCCATCAACGGCATCTACTTTCCTCCATCAAGTTCCCATAGCATCCTTCCTTAACCCACACACCCAACATCCTACTTAGAAATTTTAGTTTGTGGACAACTCTCCAGTTCTGGTGCATTTGTCTCTTTAATTGTTCCCTTTCTATTTTTTAAAAGCCTATTTATTTATTTATTTACTTATTCACTATTTATTTACCTACCATCTGTCTATCTGTCTGTGTCTGTCTGTCTGTCTGTCTATCTATCTATCTATCTATCTATCTATATCTATCTATCATCTCTGTCTGTCTGTCTATCTATCTATCTATCTATCTATCTATCTATCTATCTATCTATCTATCTATCTATCTATCTATCTATCTATCTATCTATCTATCTATCTATCTATCTATCTATCTATCATCTCTGTCTGTCTGTCTGTCTGTCTGTCTGTCTATCTATCTATCACTTGCTTGCTTGCTTGCTTGTTGGGTCACACCCAGCAATGCTCAAGGATTATTCCTGGTGCTGTACTTAGGACTTACCTCCTAAAGCCAGGAGTTACTCTGAGCATCCCCAGGTGTGACACAAATAGAAAAAAAATTACTCTAGTAGTGCTCTGAGACCATATGGGATGCTGGGATTCAAAGATGGGTCAGCTGGGCAAGGCAAACACCCTACCTACTATACTATATTCTGGCCCTCTTTTCTATTTTTTAAATCCCACATATTATAGTGATCATTCTGATCTGTTTCCTTAAGACTGACAATACCCTCTAGTTGCATCCATATTGCAGCAAACTTTTCATTCTGACCAAATTCTCCAGAAACCCTTATAAATGGTTACAGAGTATATGAATCAGCATTGGTGACACTGTGGTATTTGCTAAAGTGATTTATAGTAAGTTAACTTCTATACATTTATTTATTCATTAGTTCACAAATTATTTCCATCAATATTGAAAGCCTACAGAATAAAAATAAAATCCATGTATTTTTGAACTTTGTAGCCATCCACACAACAAAATAATAAAATATCAATTGAAATTCAGTAATATTAAGCAACCTACAAAGTCACACAGCTAATGTCCTTTAACAGCTGTCTATTTCAAATACAGAAATTTGGTGGAATTATGATTCACCAAGGGTAATAATAAGTCTCAATGATATGACAGATTTGTCTCTCATATTTTTCTAACACTTGTCATATCTTTACCTGAGTCTGCCATCCTCAGCTGCAGCACCTCCTGGTATAATCTTCAGTAATAAATATGCCAGGGTCATCTCCAATATGGGGATTATCTGTCCCCCCAGCAATACTGAATCCCAGGCCAGAATTGCCCTGCAGAAACAATAAGTACACAATAAATGATGTGACTGTCATTTCAAACTTGTTCTCCCAACCCTTGGTTTTATCCTCTTCCTTTAAATGGAAAATCAGGTGATAACAGTCTTGTAAGCAAAACTAAAAAGTGTACTATCATCAGATAAATGAAGGTCAGCAAAAAAAATAAAAACTTTGTCCCTGAATTATAAGAATTCAAGGAACCTTACATTTTTGCTTATTGCTTTTAAGAAATTTTTTTCATTATGCATAAATTGATCGAATAAAGTAGGAAAACTTTTTAATTGCAAAATATGAAAAGCTGTATAAAATGTGTCCTTGGTAAATATTTCATATACAAATAAAAAGTAATGGGATCTTGTAAAAAATTTAGTTGATAGAGTATAAAATTTGATGTTTTTATTTTATCATTTATAGTATTAGTTTAATATTGTTTATAAATGAAATGCAATTCTATATAAGAAGGAACTTTGAGTTTAAAAATGCAGACCACATTCTAGGGAAAACATCAGTTTAAGTTATTTTCAGTAAAAAAACAGGTGCTAATTAGAGTAGGTACAAATGGAAAACAATTGTAGCATGCATATTAACTGCTTTATTTTCTAATAAAAAACTTTCATAACTCACCTATATTTTATACTAGGCATCTAATGTACTTATAACCATGACTACTTTATTTATTTTTTGCTTTTTGGGTCACACCCGGCAATGCTTAGGGGGTTTCTCCTGGCTCTGGACTCAGGAATTACTCCTGGAGGTGCTCAGGGGACCATATGGGATGCCGGGGATTGAACCTGGGCCCACATGGGTCGGCCGTGTGCAAGGCAAATGCCCTACCCGGCTGGACTATTACTCCGGCCCCATGACTACTTTAAAAACAATGAAAATTCCCCCCTAAATTTTTTTTTTTCTTTTTTTTTTTCTTTTGGTCACACCTGGCAATGCTCAGGATCACTCCTGGCTCTACACTTAGGAATCACTCCTGACAGTGCTCGGGACCATATGGGATGCCGGGGATCGAATCTGGGCCGGCACAGTCCGCCACGCATCAAAGGCAAATGCCCTACCCGCTGGACCATCGCTCCGCCCCTAAATTTTCATAGTATGTTACTTAACATATTTGCACATTTTTTTAGTTCCATGACTATCCTATATTTCAATACTGTGTTCTGAGTCTTTAAAAATCATCTTGTATTTTAAGCCATTCTTATATAACTGGATAGTCTGTGTGACAATCTAGTTAAAAGCACAAAATAATATTTTTATCAAGATTATGTAACATCTAAATAGCTAGTTCTCTCACTGGATATTGAATTTCTCTATATGCTTCTGCAACAAATATAGTTTACTAAATTTACAATTACTTGATTAAATTCTAATCTTTGGTGAAATAAAGACTAAAAATTTAGTAATTGATTTAAAAAATTAATTAGAGCACTAAATTGGTTATAAAAAGTCCATGTTAAAATGAAGATCAGCTGTAACTCAACAGTGAAATCACTGTAAATGTCAAGGTGATGTTTTATTATTCAGCTAATGTGATGTTATATTATTCACTTAATAAGTTGAATTAATACAACCCTAAATTTCAGAGTATTGTTTTCAGGTTTATGTAGTAAAGTTTAAACTTATCATTTAGCCATGGCCTTTAAAGCCCTATGTCTTTATACCTCTAACAACTAATTTTTATTTTTTCATTAGAACACTTCCACATTCACTGAATAGAGATATTATTTGGTAGTAGTCATTCTATATGTACTTGCTATCTGTTATAGACAGGACTGTGTCCGGCACTGGATGAAGCATTGAGAGAGCAAATGTAGTAAATAAGTTTTTTATGGAATATATAGAGCATAAGATAAGTGCAAGGCTGATCTACAGGAGATCCAAACAGGAACTTTTCCTAAAAGTGAATAGCTGTTAGGTACTAGAGTCTGGAGTGGGAGAAACAGGAAGAATGAAAGAATGTTACTGGCAGAGAAAAGAACATATGTACAACCCTAAGATGAGAAAGACTGCTCCAGGTCCAAAAACAGATACAAATTATGAAACAAAAAAATTAAAAAAACGATGAATATCATGAGACTCTTCCGATCCAGTTTTGTTTTTAAGTTAATACCAGATATCTAGATTAATGTATCTAGGTGTCTCCCTACCTGACTATCAAGAAACTGAAAGATTATTCTGTTTGACCAATTTCAAGGCAGAGCTGAAAATACAGTAAACGTGGTGACACATGGTATCTGTTAATCAGTATACTTTTTTTTACTGGGTAATCTCAAATGATATCGCCAAGGTAAGAATATGCAGGTAAGTAATTTAAAAGATGCTGATGGTAAGTAAAGAATAGAAGATGAGTATCTTCAATGTAATTTGAGTCTAACTCCAAGAATATTACCTTGACTATTTTTTAAAATCTTCTAGAGTTGGTACCTAGGGATAATAATTTATTGAATAAAGAGAATAAGGAAAGACACAATGAGATTGGAAATTGCTCGAATGCTTTCTTCTGATAAAACCAGCATGTTTAGAGAGAATAACATAGGATTGTTATTTGAAAATGATATTCACAATCTATCACTTAACCTTTTCTCCTTTATTTTTGGCTTTACTCTTTTTAGAACCCAGAAACACTAAGTTGCAATTTTAGCTCTTTCCTGCATAATTTCACACTATAAATCTTCTCTTGTCCTTTACTCATACTATTTGTCTATTATAAATGTCCCATCTCTCTTGATTGGCTCAATTCTTCCATTTAACAAGATCATGTTCAAATGATATCTGCTCTAGGAAATATTCCCAATTCCTCTTATTTGTGTAAGACAGTCCTCCTATGAGAACCTTTGTAGTGTCCATGCCTCTCTTTGCCATGCACTATTTATTTTGAATAACTGTTTACGTACAATTTTCATATTTATATTGATTAAATGTGATATCTTTCTCACTTCTTTATATTTGGATGCAAGAATAACATCCAAGATGCAAAATAGCAAATAGAAAGCTGGAAAATTCTAATTGAGCCTTATAGGATTAACAGTGAGATAGAGTTGTGCAAATTAAGGATATGTTAGTTTGGAAGATGGTGTGAGTTCTTCATCAAATGCCTGCTGCCTGTTCACTGGAGATACTGAAACATTCATTGAGTATCCAATTGGTGCTTCTATTATTGAGGCTTCTGAGCAAATATTGAGAAGCTAAATTAATGACTTGAAGGGGATCTGAATCTTGATAAGACTTGTAGAAAAACTGACCTTGCTCATAGAAAGAAAAGTAATAAATAGGAGCTATGAAGAGAGCTTGAAATCTAGCAGTTGAAGATATGGAGAACATATATGTATAGAGGTTTTAAGTTAGATTTGGCAGACCAGAGCAGGAAGGATGTTTGTTTTGCAGATGGTCACTGGGGTTTCATCTCTGGCATCTTATATTGTCCTGCAAGCACTACCAGGAGCAATGCCTGAGTACAGAGCCAGGAATAGCCTCTGAGCATGCCAGGTATGGTCCAAATAATAGCAACAAGTTATATTGAAAAGATAAGTAAATTGGTGAGCCATAAAGTTCTGTAATTTCCTGCCACCACATATATGTCCCGATAGAACATAGCAGCTGTAATGAACTGGTTCCAATGCCCACCTAAGAAAACATGTAATGCTCTTGAGTTGCATTTCTTTATACTTAAATTGGTTTCTGTCTCAGAGATTAACATCTTGGGTAACAATGTGTTTTTTTTTTTTACCCAGAATGTTTTTGCCCCTCAACAACAAAAAAGTATTTTAAATGATTAATGTGAAATGTTCCTCTATTAGAATTGCTCTCTTGCTCCAACTGCTTATTGATTGGGCCTGCTCTGGTGGGGGGGCAGAGGGAGTTGGAGGGTGGGGAGTATTTCTAATCTGAGCTCTATGTTGGTTTCTTACTATGCTAACCCTTAGCTTAAACTATACCCAATAAAGTTCTTTCATTTCATTCTACAGTGCTGGTTATTTTTTGAAGCTTAACATAGTTGTTAGAAGGCACAGTTGGTCACTATTGCATTGTTTTTTAGAATATGAGTAATGTATTTGATTCAATGAATATGTCCTATAACTTTAAAAAATATTTAAAGATCCATGATTTGTACAGTTGAGTTTTAGACAAATAAAATTTCAACACAAAATCTCACTGTTGCATTTTAAAAAATGTATTATGTGAATCAATAGATTTTGGTCACTTCCAAATAGCTTGGACGAAAACCTCACCACATGTCCCCACAACTCTGATCTGGAGAGCATGGTGTTTATGCATCTACTTGTATACCGTGCCCTGCTCCCCACCCTCCCAAACTGTTCTGACATAAAGAATGAATGCATTGTGGAATCCAGAATGAAAAGAATGAGATGGAGTTAGTGTTTTCTGATTCCAAGGATTCCTAAAAAGTGTTTGCATTTCAATTTAAACCAGTCTGTCAGCTGGCCTGGCCAGTCACCAGAGTACTTGGAAGAGGTTCATCTGAATTCAGCTAAGGAAATTATTGAAAGTGTTTTCCTCTTTCCTCTTTGTGTTCTCTCCTCAGTCTCCCTTTTTTCAGTTCTCTGCTACCAGCCAGAGAGAAATAGATCAAAATAGGTGGGGAAATTTCTAGTATATATGCTGCCAAAGTGAGCACAAGCTGGGGAAATTTCTGCCTGGTACTCTACACTGCTGAATCCAGTATCACTTCAATCCCGAGCAGGCCAGATGCAAAAGCAAACCCCAGAATCTTTCTCCCCTAGAGCTGCTCTCTCTGCCTGTGAACAGGAAGACCTCTGGCTAACATATTTAGATCCTGACAATTGTGACTACTTAATCATGCACTGATGTTAGGCCTGTTTGATACAGCCCAGGAGGTGCCTTGTGTTGGGGCAGTTCCCTCCCATAGAGGTTGTGAGAGAGCTGCTGTTTCTGGCAGGAAGTTGGGTAGTTTCCATAACTGCTAATGGGGCTGGCATGGACTACTCTTCTGCCTTTTCCCAATCTTCCAGGTTCGCTGATGCACACTGAGGAGTGAAACTCAAAGGACATTTCCTGATTCATGAACTCCATTATATCTACCCAATAAAGAACGAGCAAAAGGGATGCTTTCCTGCAATTGGTGGCACAAATAGAAATAAGATGTTTTTGGGAAAGTTCTTTTATACGAGTTTATTTTTTAAAAAATTAGTAGAAACTTATTTAGAAAAATGTGAGAGGAAAAGAAAGAGGGAAAATATGAGTTCTAGAGAAAACACAGGCTTCTCCAGAGTGGAAATAAGCAAAGACACAGACACAAGCAAAGCAAGATCTATGTCCAAGAAAGAATGTGGACTTGAAGAATAAGCCTAAAATTTTATATTAAAATGAAACCCATCCCCTAAACAAGGTAACAAAAGCAGAAATATTGTAAAAGTTTGTGCATTTATGCAGTATTCTATTGACTTTTTTCATGGGCTAAGTTCCTACTTTAAAATTCTCCCTAAAAATAGGTAAATTATTTCTAGCAATATACCCCTAAGAAATATTGGGATTAAGAATGGGTGAAGAACACAGCAACTGGTATATATCCAAAAAGGGTAAGAACAAATGCTGGCATGGATGCAGGAAAAGGGGACTCTCATTCATTGTTGGTGGAATGTTGACTGGTACAGCCTTTTTAGTAAACAATGTGAACATTCCTCCAAAGACTAGAAATTGAGCTCCCATTTGACTCCAACCATACCACTCCTGGGATATGCCTTGGGAAGCCAAAAACACACAGCGGAAACACCATCTGCACTTTTATTTTTTTTAGCAGGAATATCTGCAATGGCCAGAATCTGAAACAACCAGTATGTCCGAGAACTGATGACTGGATAAAGAAACTTTGGTACATCTACACAATGGAATACTATGCAGCATTAGGAAAAATGAAATTATGAAATTTGCTTATAAATTGATGGACATGGAGAGAGGATCATGTTGAGTTAAATTAGTCAGAAGGAAAAGACAGATGTAGAATGACTGCATTTATTTGCATGACATAAACATATATGTGTTATATATATGTGTGTTTTACACACACACACACACACACACACACACACACATATATATATATATATATATATATATATAAATAACACATTCATATTATGATACCAAAATCCAAGGTTGGGGCAAACGTGGATCAGGAGGTCTTGTCAAAGGTAAATTACCACAAATATGTGGGAGTCAGAGGTTAGGTAAGACAGATAAGGGAACAATGTACTAATAATGTCAAAAGAGGGCTGGAGTGATAGCACAGCAGGTAGGGCATTTGCCTTGCAAGCAGCCGACCCGGTTTG
Source organism: Cryptotis parvus (assembly GCA_021461705.1). Lineage (NCBI taxonomy): Eukaryota > Metazoa > Chordata > Mammalia > Eulipotyphla > Soricidae > Cryptotis > Cryptotis parvus. Next base: position 9,103 of record JAJIBD010002206.1, read on the forward strand.
ATCCCCAGTATCCCATATGGTCCCCTGAGCACCACCATAAGCAATTATTGAGCAAAGAGCCAGGAGTAACCCCCTGAGCATTGCCAGGTGTGACCCAAAAAGAAGAAAAAAATGTTGAAAGTGCTAATACCAACCTAGAACTGAGCATTAAATACAGGCAAAAAGATACACATGATAACCTCTAAGTGTATGTATTACAATCAACAATATGTAAGAGAAGAGAGAGAGAAAGAGAGAGAGGGACAAAAGAGAGAAAAGAGATAAATAACCTGCCATAGAGGCAGACTAGGGGAGGGGGAGGGAATCTGGGACATTGGTGGTGGGAAATGGGCACTGGTGGAGGGATGGGTGCTGGAATACTGTGTGACAAAACCCCCAAACATGAACGGCTTTGTAATTGTATATCTCACAGTGGTATAATAGAATATTAATTATAAAAGTGAAAAAATAGTTGAAGAAATATACAGCCATGTACTTTTACTGGGGTAAGTCTGCACGCCTATATTCATTCTAATTATCTACAATAGCAACATCTAGACACAACCCATGTCCAAAATAGGATGACAGATAAAGAAACTGTGGTACATGCACACCATGGAATATTGCTCATCATATGAAGAGAAAAGTCATAAATTTTGATGCTATGTTGAGTGACCTGAGAGCATCATGCTGACTGAAGTGAGAGACTGTCACAGGATAATCCTTCACAGGTGGGACATAAGGAAGCATATGATGGAATAATTAATATCCAAAGGCAATGGAAACAAACATGAGAACTGATATTCATTAGGGAACATGTCATTGAGGGGACTGACTGACAGGCCAGAGAGGGCGACATCTGTGGTGGAGGGAAACATTCAGCCAGAAAAAAAAGTGGTGCTGAGAGATGGTAACGTGTCTCCATAGAACCATATCTGCAACAGTGCAGTAAATTACATTGCAAAAAATGTATATTAAAATGCTTCTAGTAACAGCAGGTGGGAAGAAAATGGAAGGGGTGGAAGCGAGTGGACAGAAGAGGACAATGTGACAGCATTGGTGTCCATATGCCAGAAATACAATCATGAATAACTTTGTAATTTCATAGTGGCTAAATAAAAATATAAATTAGAAATGAATATTAGGGACTGTAGAGATAGTCGAGCAGTGAAGGAGCTTGCTTACATATATCCCACCCTGCGCCAATATCCGGCACCATATGGTTTCCTGAGTGTAGCAGGACTAGCAAATAATTTTCTAAACTGTTTTGGATGTCATTTTATTTTATGAAATAAATCTGTAATATTATAAAGAATTATAAATCTGTATATTTTAAGACATTATGTGCTGAAAACAATTCAGTCTTTCTTGTATTTATCTTGAAAGAAGGCAGCAACCCAGCAACCCCCCCCCAACTAGGGCAGGCCTACTCATGGAAAATTACCATTTTAGGGCCTAAATAACCCTTTCTTCCTGCATCTATAACAAAAGGCCCAGAACGAATTCCTGTTTCCCACCCTGGCAGATGTTGGGAGGCCCCCCACCCACATCCTGTTATCTGGTCTGACTTGCATGCTGACCTGCAATCCCTTGACGTATGCCTAGTCACACCAAATATAGAAAAGAAGTATTGAGTGTGACCTGATTGGTAGGTGATGGTAATTTGTTACAAAGTGATTGGCTGCCTCGTGCAGACCTTGATGTAATATTTTAAATCTATTGGATGGTTATTCACGGGCTTCTCTGTATCGGGCGGGAATTATCTCTTAAAAGATCCTCCCTGGAAGGGCTCTGGGCTCTTAGCCGCTGACTGCTTGTGGTCATGCTATGAGCCCAAGTATACCCAAATAATAATAATAAAACCCTTATTTTTGCATAGGAACTGTCTCTCAGAGTTTTCCATGATAGGTGCGGGCGTTCCGAGGCTTCCAGTCAGTCACCCCATTGGGTGGCCAACCCTTTCAATCTACAACCAAAACAGTATGGGCCTCAGGCTCAGTATTAGACTTTAAAGGTAAGAGTATGTTGTGGCTGACTCTGAATCACTGAAGGAAAGAGATTCTTTGATAAATTGAAGCTAAAGAAAAAAGTGCAAAGGAAAAGTGAGAATAGGATTTAAGTCAGGATTATTTGATTCCTATAATAAATTCCAGTAAAAATACATATGGTAAAGCTATACTAAAGGATACAATGACATATAATTAAAAAACCTTTATATGTTCAGATAGTGAAAATACAATACATTATAAAATTAAAACTTTTTTTACTTTGTCATACATATGTATAGAAAGCTTGGCACTCTATTTATAAATTAATATGCTGATAGTTTTTCTCAATATAAGACATAATGTATTTTTCCTTTTGCCATTCTGTAAAAAAAGGTCCATATACTACTTTCCTTCTGATTATATCTAACTATATACATGCAAATATAAGATTTTCTATAAAAACTGAAAGTATGCTTTCAGATAAAGTAACTCAATATTAGGTAATAGAATACATTTTTATATGAGAAAAGGATGGCCAAATTCTTATAAAGTTATTATGACAAGTGAATATAAAGGAGTTATAAGGCTGGGCTGGGATGTAGCTCAGTGAGGCATATGCTTTGCATGCACAAATCCCTAAATTCAAAAGAGAGATGTGAAGAGCGATGCAAAGCTAGAGGGGAATATATGTGAACAAATCATTCAACTAGACTGATGACATCTTGGTTCTGTACCATTAGGTGTACCATTAGGTGTTCTGTACCATTAAACAACCGAGGAAAAATCAAATACATTTGAACATATGGGCTAGCAAATAATTTTCTAAATTGATCTGATGTAATTTTATTTTATGAAATAAATCTGTAATATTATAAAGAATTAAAAAATATTACTAACTTTTAGGAAGAGAGCAGCATGGAATGCCTTCAAAAGCATCGAAGAAATAGCTAAAAGACAAAGAACCTCCAGCTCCGGGCTCATTTCTTCAACTCCACCATTCTCCCTACATTAACATACACCTCAGAGACCTGGGCCCTATGAAAGCAGGGATGAGCATGCTATTCGGGTCTCCAAAGAGGAATCAAAAGAGCTATGCTTGGAATATCACACCTCACTCAAGTGAAAGAAGAAATTCTGAGCTCTGACCTGCATCACTGTTCCAGAGTCAGGGATGCTGTCTCATTTGCCAAGGCATTGAAAACCAGATGGACTGGACATGTAATGTGATTTGGAGATGACCACTGGACTAGCGCTGTTACCAACTGGATTCCACGGGATGTCAAAGAGCACGTGACCGCCACCTACAAGATGGTCTGACTTCTTCATCAACACCCTGAATGAACGGTTTGAGTCTCTTTGTATTCCTGAAGCAACCAGATGCCATTGGGCTACACTGGCACATGATAGGATCAAATGGAAATATTACTGGCACCCGCTCAAGCAAATCGAATAATAACGGGATGTCAAGTGATCAAGTGAAGAATTAAAAATGGGGTGGGGCAGCAGACCAATACTACAGCAGATAGGGCATTTGCCTTGCTGTGAGACTGCACCATCATAAGTAATTCCTGCATGCAGTGCCAGGTGTAAACCTTGAGCATCGCTGGATGAGACCCCAAAAAGCAAGAAAATGAAAAGTAAAGGGTTTGAATGGAGCTGTGATACATGACACACATGTAACATGATGAAATTCCTAGGGTTCTGTTGAGAAGCATGAGTGGGACACTGTTTTATCTCACTGTGGTTAGCATATTTGTACAGTGAAAAGGGAAGGTTCGATTGTCTTTTATCAATATTTGAAAATCAGATGTGGCAGACATTTGTGATTTGTGTTGTTTACATACTCGGCAATTGTACTAAATGCAGCAATGAATATGGTGTGCACATGTCTTTTCAAATTAATGTTTGGGTGTAGATACCAAAAAGTGGAAAGGCTGTGTCATATGGGAACTGAGTTTTTAGTTTTTGTGAGAATTCTGGATAATTTATTTATGTTACATATATACACAATGGTACATCATATGGCCATAAGGAAGGGTGAAATTATGCAATTAACTACACATCAGATGACGTTGGATGATGTAAGGTTAAGCAAAGTAGAGGGAGAAGGACAAATAGCAGAGGCTATTATTTCTCTTTGGATCCTGATTACAAAATAAAAATTCTAGGAAAGGAAAGAAATGGAAAGTAAAAGAAAGATGAGCTAGAGACCCAGTGATAACACAGTGTGTGGGCCACTTGTCTGCATGCAGCTGACCCAGGTTCCTTCTGGGCATTTCATATGGACCCTAATGCTCATCAGGCATGATCCTTAATCTCAGAGTCAGGAGTAAACCCTGGGCACCATCAGCTGTGACCCCCTACTACCCCACAAACAAACACACAAAAAAACAGAAGGAAGAAGAAAGATGATGTAGAGTAATGGTAAAATAAGTACATTGGTTGGGGTTGTTGGGCATTTTGGTTGCATGGAGGTGAGGCAACTGTAAAGATCAAAACCATTATTAGTGCAAAACAGTCAAATCAAAATAGATTAAGAACCTCAGTATCCAATCTGAAATCATAACCAAAAGTAAGGGTATAGAGCTTAAGTAGAACTTCCCATGACATTGAAGATAGAGACATTCTTTAAGGGTCAATGCCATGACCAAGCAAAAAGAAACGAAGATAAACGAATAAGACTACATTGTATTAAGAAGCTTCTGCACCTCAAAGGAGGCAGTGATCAAAATACAAAGTCATCCCAGACTGAGTGAAAAGTCTTATGGTAGACATTTTTAGTACAGCTTGTGTGTAAAACCACAAAGAAATGGAGAAGCTCATAAATCATGTTGTTACTACATTAAGATATATGATAGTTACTGAAATTCCTGCCTGTTTCTCAGTTCTCTGTTATTAAACATCAAGTCCTGTTGATCCTATCCTGACATATCATTCAAATCCATCCAAATCCTATCAACTTCTATTATTACTGACTAAGCTTAGAAAAGCTTGGTTCTCTTTAGTTGGTCACCCATTTCCCCAGGCCTGACTTATTGCATCTTTCTCTTAATGGGAAATATGCAAAAATAATGATTTCAAATATAAATGACTGTGAAGGCAAATAAGACAAGTAAGATGGTGAAATTGACCCAGTAGAGGGTAAACAATGGAGAACAAATGTATCTAAGTGACAACCGATATTTGTATTATTGAATATAAAAGAGAAAAGTGGGATTGAGTATAAAGCCCATCTAAAATTAAGAGGCATTATTCATTCATTTATTTCTTATATGTGAAGTGAACTTTTTTTTCGTAGTAGTTCCACTTTAGGCTTCTGACTGGTGATAGCTCTACTCCATAAAAAGCACCTACAAATGAAAAAAGCTGCGTGAAATCTTACTAGAACTGAACTGAATTGTTTCGTCTGCCAGAAATAAATTTCATCTTACTGAGTTCTAACTCACACGTCAAAGTTTATCTCAAATAGTTTTTGTGATGCTTTCTCCAGCTGTATCAGTTACGTTTTTATTGATTTTTAGTATTTTTATAAGTACTATAGGTAATTAGAGTTATATATGTATGCCCCTTATAAACTATTCTCTTTGGGAATTAATATTAATAACTGGTTGTGTTCTGGTTTAGCAAGAAAACCCTGCACTTTCATACTTCCACCACAATTTGAACTAGGCCAATCATGGAATGGAAAATTCCATCTAATGGAGCAAATGCATACCATCTTACCCATAAAGAGCCTTTCAAAAAGGGAAGGTGGAATGAGAGAAAGGAAGCGTGTATATACCATCCACATCTCTTGGGATAAGCATGTTTTGTTATTTTTGTTCAAGTCTGACGAGTTGGATTAATATCTAAAACTTATAACTTTTAAATTCATGAACCCTTGTAAAGAAGCACATGGCTTTGACTTCCTAGGTCATTATTATTTTTAATTCTCTGCCCCCTTACAAGTCTCCTTTCATTACATCCTCTCCTTTTTTGGTTCTCCAACACATAAGTCAGTTTCTGTCGGCCACAAGGTCCTTTTATACTTTTTATCACCTTTCAGGATTTTTATATCCTAGTTAGTTTTCTGCTGTTCACTCATAGGCTTTGTTCTCAAACTCATTAACCTCCAGCACAAACAACTCCTCCTCCAATCACCATGCTCCCCATTATATAGAGAAACACTGCAGTTTCTATGTATTACTTGCACAGTTGAGCTCATTTAATTTATTTATCCATTTTCTGTATAACTATACAAGCTCCAGTTATCAGAGATCTTCTGTCATTTTCACCACCAGCAACACTGAGTTTTCTTGAACAGAACTAGGCAAATAAACAGACATTCAAGAAATATGTGCCATTAAGAATTAGATGGTTAGTACAGAGAGTAAGACACTTGCCTTGCATGCTGCAGACCCAGGTTCAAACCATAGTTCCCATATGATCCCCTCAGCAACTTCAGGAGTCATCCATGAACCTGAAGTCTGAAGTAAGCTATGAGCTCTATGGATGTGGCCCAAAAACCAGAAAGAAAATAAATGAGTCAATCAGTGAGAAACCCCAGAGGATCCCAGAGGATCCTGATCTGACCCCTTAAATATACAACCTTATATTTAAATATAAAATCCTGGGGCCAGAGCAATAGTCCAGCGGGTAGGGCATTTGCCTTGCATGTGGCCGGCCCAGGCCGCCCGGGTTTGATCCCTGGCATCACATATGGTCCCCGAGCATCGCCAGGAGTAATTCCTGAGTGCAGAGCCAGGAGAAACCCAGAGCATTGCCAGGTGTGACCCAAAAAAAGCAAAAAAAAAAAAATCTTAAATATACACTCAAACCTGAAATATACAATCAGGATTCTAGAGGATCCCAGAGGATCCTGATCTGACCTCTTAAATATACAATCTTAGTACAATTCCTTTACTATATTTTTAGTTGTACATTTTGCAATCAATAGTGACTGTTGAAAAGAATAATGATTTCACATGTGATGAATCTAAAGGGTAATCAATAAACGTTATGTATTCTTTATCCCACTTGCTCTGAACATTTCCCAGGCTCACAATCAGTGGTGATCAGTTTCCCCCATTATAGAATTGATAATCTTGAGAGGAAGCATGAAATTTGGGTATAAATTTGGATGACAGTTTATATTAAATTTCAAGAGAATGTCAAAAGAAGAAAAAATAATTGCCTGCTTACAGCTTAGATAATAAAGTCCAAATTTAACTTGATACTAATTTGTAATTAGATTTCATCACACTAATCAACTCTCATTCTCCACAGTTCTCTCTTCCACCTCCCTAACTATACTCACTACTTCCTTTGCATGCCTATAGAAGTATTAGATAAGCCTTACTTCTTTCCTGGAACATTTTCCCTATACTTTCACTTGAATTCTGACTGACCAAAGTCTTAATTTACCTATCGTTCTGGAAAGTCTCACTTCCACAATCTCATCCTCAATTCTTCACAACTGTAGGAGAACCTTCCTTCTTTTAAATGCTTAAAGAAGGTGATGTTATATCAGGGAATTTTCAGTACATACTTTATGTTCAGAGTGCATGTTTATTTGTTTTCTCTCTTACCTGACACTTTAAAAACTTGCAATCAGAAATTATAACTGGTTTGGCCTTGTCATCATCAAAATCCATCTGCATATCACAGATGTGCCCAAAATAGAGAAATGAAAGAAATTTACTTATTGAATGAGAAAGAACTAAGATGAATGATGAATGGGGAAATGTGGGAAAACTCAAGTCTCTACCTGGGTCTTTCAGCCTATGTATAATAGATTATGTCTACTTTATGTTAGAATGTTATCGTTCAATAATGATAAATCTTTTCGAATTTTCAGAGGATCATATCCAACTGCTGTCAGGGCTTACTTCCTACTCTGTATTCATGGGTTACTCCTAGAAGTGCCAAGAATCAAAATAAGGACTATGGCTTGCAAGACAACAGAATATATGATTTTTTCTGTCTCTTGCCAATTTCAACAGACCATGAAGTCTCTCTGGAGCACAGAGTTGAGAAGGCTCTAGAGGAGAGAGCCTAGCTCGCACAGAGGAATTTTATACTACACACTTCAGCACAATATAATTATTACTACTTTGCACAGGATGTTTGATTTTTCTATTGTTCCTCTTTTCAGAAAGGAACTCCCAGCAGTGCTGACAGACCACACACTGCTGTGGATTAAGCCCAGGGCTCCCATGTACAAAGCTTGCACTCCAGTACTTTAAGCTGTATTCCCAGACCCCAAATTCTTACCTTTTGTTTTCTGGGGCCACATGCTAGGGGCCTTTTCTGGCTCTAGGATTATGGTTTTTTTTCCAGTTGAACTTGATAGAACTGTGATACTGGGAATCAAACCTGGATCTCCTGGATGCAAACTGTGCATTCAACCTACTGTGCTATCCTTTTGACCCATAATTATTTTTCTTTTGTTCTCATTTTGGGCCATAACAGGTGCTCAGGGGACCATACAGTCCCGGGATCAAATCTGGTTTGTCTGCTTGTAACACATTGTGCTCCAGGCAATTGAGCTATTTCTCCAGCTAATTAATACTTATAATGTACTAGTTTTCATCAGTTGAAGAAGTAAAACTATTTTCAACTCTTTTTATTTTACATTTTTAAAAATTTTTTATTATACCACCATGAGACATTCAATTACAAAGGTGTTCATAATTGGTTCTTAGTAATACAGCATTCCAGCACCCATCCCTCCACCAGTGCCCTATTTCCACCACCAATGTACCCCACCCCATCCCGCCCACCCCCAGACTGCCTCAATAGCAGGTAGCCCCATTTCCTCTCTTTTCTCTCTCTCTCTGTCTCTGCATCTCTCTCCCTCTTCTTTTTACACATTGTGGCTAGCCCTGCAGATATTTAGAGTTTATCACTTAAGTCACTTTGTGTATATTCAATGGTGAGTTTTAATCTGCCATTACCATTTCCCACACTTAGAAAAACACTGGTATCTATTTATATCCTATTAATGAATGCAGTCATTCTATATCTGTCCTTTTCCTTCTGACTAATTTCACTCAGCATGATAGTCTCCATGTCCATCCATTTGCAGGTAAATTTCATAATTTCATCTTTCTGACAGCTGCATAGTATTCCAGAGTGTATATGAACCACAGTTTCTTTAGCCAATCCTCTGTTCTCAGGCATTTAGGTTGTTTCCAATTCTAGCTATTGTGAATAATGCAGAGATGAATAAAGAAGTACAGATAGTGTTTCTGCTATGTGTTTTTCTGTCTCTCGGGTATATTCCCAGGAGTGCTATTGCTGGATCAAATGGGAGCTCAATATCTAGTTTTCAGAGGAATGTGCATGTTGTTTTCCAAAAGGGCTGGACCAGTTGGCACTCCCACCAACAGTGGATGAGCATTCCTTTTTCCCCACATCCACGCTAGCACCAGTTCTTGCTGTTTTTTTTCCCCTTCAAATTTTATTACACCACTTTTAGACATACAATTGCAAGATGCTCATGTCAAGTTTTGGTTCTACAGTGTTCCAACACCTATCCCACCACCGAACCCATCTCCCATCACCAATGCCCCCATATCCCTCCCCCCTCCCACACCTAAACTGCTTGGTGGGTTCTGTACGTCTTTTCTCTCCTCTCTATCTCTCCCTTCTGCCTACCTTCCCTACACATCGTAGAATGCAGTACATTAAAGAACATAACTGTTTCCACTAGTTTGATGGGATGGACCGCGCGCCACGGCCTCGCAACTTAGGGGTCTCATGGTCAGCAACCAGACAGTGATTATGGCAGCTAATGTGGTGGGCGGAGTCTCATCCCGCTGCTTCCGAGACCTCCCAGAGGTGATGGGCCCACTCCCAAAACCCATCTGTCCACCTGGGGGCCCCATGGTCCAGCTGAGCCTGGGGAAAGCCAAGTTCAAGCTTCCCCAGCCGCATCTGAGGCCCCGCATGCTATGGCTGGTCGCCCCAGGGCAGCTCCTGGGCAGAGCCACCGGGATCAGACAAAATGGAGGGGGAAGGGCCAGCCCGGCTCCATCTGATGAATTCCTGGTGATTCCCGCTTCTGGGAGCTGCCTACCTGGGCTCGACTCCTTTTTTTCTGTTAATCTGGTCTTGAGGTAGCATCCCTCCCGGGCGGGCGGGTTAATCTGCTGCAGCATCCGGACAGCAAATATGGTGGTTAATGTGGTGGGTGAGTCTCATCTGGCTGCTTCCGGGACCCCCAGAGGTGATGGGCCCACTCCCAAAACCCATCTGTCCACCTGAGAGCCCCATGGCCAGCTGAGCCTGGGGAAAGCCGAGTTCCAGCTTCCCCAGCCTCGTCTGAGGCCCGGCATGCTATGGCTGGTTGCCCCAGGGCAGTTCCTGGGCGGGGGCCACCTGGTTCAGACAAAATGGAGGGGGAAGGGCCAGCCCGGCTCCATCTGATGAATTCCCAGTGATTCCCGCTTCTGGGAGCTGCCTACCTGGGCTTGAACTCATTCTGTTCTGTTAATCTGGTCTTGAGGTAGCATACCTCCCGGGCGGAGTGGGCAGGTTGATCCGCTGCAGCATCCGGACAGCGAATATGGCGGCTAATGTGGTGGGCAAGTCTCATCCTGCTGTTTCTGGGAACCCCCAGAGGTGATGGGCCCACTCCCAAAACCCATCTGTCCACCTGGGGGCCCCATGGTCAGCTGAGCCTGGGGAAAGCCCCTGTTCTTGCTGTTTTGGATACGTGCCAGTCTCTGTGGTGTGAGATGGTACCTCATTGTTGTTTTGATTTGCATCTCCCTGATGATTAAAGATGAAGAGCTCTTTTCATATGCCTTTTGGCCATTCAATTTCTTCTTTTTGGAAGCTTCTGTTCATTTATTCTCCCCATTTTTTGATGGGTTGGCTGTTTTTTTTCTTGTGAAGGGCTACCAGTGCCTGATATATCCTGGATATTAACCCCTTGTCAGATGGGTATTGGGTGAATATCCTTTCTCACTCTGTGGATTGTCTTTGTATCTTGGTCACCGTTTCGTTTGAGGTGCAGAAGCTTTTCAATTTTATATAATCCCATTTGTTTATCTTTGCTTCCAACTCTTTTCTAATGATCTTATTTACCTTAGAAATGGCTAGATGTATGTTTAACCTCTTTTGTTAGGCTCACACAAAAACCTTCATAAGATCTTCCCTTCACTCTCTTCCTGCCTCTCTTCATCTCTCTTCTCTGTCTCTGCCTTTATATATTTTCCAAGCACAAGGGCATCATTTCATATCTGTGTTTTTATTTCCAAGTTCTAAATTCCATCAGGCATCATCTGTTCTGCAAATCTTAGGGACTCACCAAACTGGATTTAGACATAGGCTTTCTTGTGTGGTCAGAGTAGATCATGTTCTCGCTCCTGCTGATACTATTATTGCATTATATTATAAACAATGGTTCTGTAGGAAAGGAAGCATGCTACTTGCTACTTTGACTTATGGACACTTAGTAAATATATAATAAACATTTTTTCAAATAAATGAATAAGTTGGAGGCTCATTTTTAGTAATAACTATTTTATTTTGCTAAGTACTATTTTAGTTATTCCTTAACACGGTATATTTAAATAACTGACTTTGTTCATTATTTATTAGTGTTTTTCCAAGTAACAAAAGATTAGGCAGTTATGTTTTGAAGAAGCAAAAATCTTGTTCAACCTCCTGCTGAATCAAAGGTACATGGAATGTTAGTTGGTTCAATAGAAGCCTCGAGGAATAAATTCACTCCATGGTTTCCTTTAAACTCCCTAATCACAGGAGATTTTAATCAGACTATAAAAGAAAATGAGCCTTTAAATCTACTTCATATTCTTCTTAGAGTCTTCTCTGATCTATTAAAGTTCTGCTTAAATTGTTTTTCTCTGAAGTTCTCAGACTTTACTAAGGATATAGGAACAGAATATAAGACATTTGATTTCCAACATCATTTCTAGAATATGTTCACCTCTGAGGTAAAGTAAATAAACTGAATCTGAGTACAACAGAGAGCTAAACATTTATTTTAGAAGACACTCAAATAGAATATAAAGAATTACTTTTTTATGATCCTTCATCAGCAAAAGTAGGAAGATGGAGGCATTTACTTTCTTGTATTTTTGTACTGAGAATAAATTTTATTTTTATGATTCAGGAGACAAAAAATATTTCATACTCACTTTAGCGATACCCTAAAATATATCACTCAGATGTAGAATTCCGAGTGCAAGTCAGCTCATTATTCTTGCACTGCATTTATACAGGTTAATAATTCTCAGTGAGGCATAAAGATGATTTTGTTTTCCACCACACTCAGTTCTTAGTGAATACAATTCAAATGCACAATTCATTTAAAGTCCTCTAATTTCTGCCACATCACAATGTTACACCAACTTCTAGAATATCAGCTCTGACCTCAAGCGAATTATGCAATAATGCTTCTTTGAAAGTATTGTGCTTTTAGCTCTTTCCATCACAGAATATACATCTTCTAGATGACAGAAGTATCAACCTTAGTAAATTATTAAAGCTCTGATGAAAAGTTTCTTTAAAAGGCCGGGACACAAATCTCTGGTATGAAGCAGAGTATAACATTTTAAAGACAAAGCCTTATTATCCAAATACCGCCATTTCACAAATAATGTTGAATGGGGAGTATGTTTATCTAACGGTACATTGCTCTCTCATCTTACAACAAGGCAGAAGACATTAGTCACAATGCTAAATTGGGGGCAGATAAGGTTATTGTAGATGAGGGTTTCAGGATGTTACTACTAATATGAATTTAATATATGTGTCTATGTTATATTACTATATCTATATGTTCACATATGCAAATATAAACTAGCTACTATGAATACATGAATATATATAGATATAAGTTATGAATGCTTCCTTGGGATAACATAGAGGCTGTTTTAAAGAGAACTAGTAGAATTTCTGACATAAATTTTTCTATAGCAATTTATCATGGGAGTCATAGATAGTCTCCATTTATATGCAAGGGAAATTTGGATACCATCTAGATGAAGAAAGTGTCAGTGTAGGCTAGAATAAGCATTAATCCTTTAAAACTACTGTACTTGAGCTATATATCAGATAGCATTTGGTGTTTAGTTGACAATCATATCAATAAATTTTAAACTGTGCAGTAAAGGTCTTTGAAAAAAAATTCCATCTCTATATTAAATTGGTTCAAACAGGCATATTTGTCAATTTTAGTAAATTGCAACTGAAACTGAAACTTCTACTTCTTATATTTCACTGAAGTCACTATACTAGATCATCTATTAACAAGGCTCTGTTTAGAATATAAAGAACAGTTTCTTTAAAAATGTATGTTTACAGGCAGATTGGCCCATTTTTGCCCTGAAGTCACCTACGCCAGCCTTCCTGTTTGTCTGAGCCCCCTGTGAATCTACCCCATAGCTTTTTGGCTGATGTGTGCCCATGGGTTTGATCTGTTACCCATTTCCCACCTAAGTCTCCTTCCAGTCTGGCTCCAGCTCTGCTCATCACATTCACACCCACCTTCCCACTGTGGGCCTTCAAGGTCTCAGTGTGGTCTGACAGCTCCTGACTCTTACCCAATTACAGCTTAAGATCTAGGTCTGACCCTGCTGATAAATCCTCACAAGTCAGTAGTGGGTGCTAGAAAAAGGCATAAACATGAGCATTCACCTGACAACGTGAATGGGGTCACTGGATACACTGCTCAGAACACCTGAACTCAAGCTCCACCCTTAGCACCCATGAAGCACCAGAAAAAAAAAGAACATGGATTTCAACTACTTCAGTGGAGATTTAAGCCAGATAAGTGAACAAATTCATTAGAATTCTGAGTGCTGCCAAGAATGGCATGAGAGCTACGCTCCTCTCACTGTTCACTAAAATAAAGTTGAAGAAAGACTGATGGAAAAAATCATGGAATTCATTCAAAGATAAATGAAAGAATTAAAGAACAAGCAGCAGACATCAGCTATAGAATTGAAGATAAAAATAGAACCGATGGCCTAGAGGACAAGTGCATGACATCAACAATAAAGAAGAGGCAGTAGGTCAGAGACTTTAAGAGAATGAAGAAAGCCTAATATTTAGTGTACAAAAGAAAAGGAACTGTCTCCAACTAGCAGATTTTTAGAAGAAAAAGGATAGGGGCCGGAGCGATAGCCCAGCGGGTAGGGCGTTTGCCTTGCACGCCGGCCTGTGCCGGCCTGGGTTCGATCGCCGGCATCCCATATGGTCCCCCGAGCACCGCCAGGAGTAATTCCTGAGTGCAGAGCCAGGAGAAACCCCTGAGCATCGCCGGGTGTGACCCCAAAAAAAGCAAAAAAAAAAAAAAGGATAGAAACAAGACAAATAGCTGGTGGAAGAGACACAAGCTGAAAATGTCCCCATTCTGAGGAAGGAGACGCCACTTCTAATTTCTCAAATGAGACTTATGAACATGAAGGGAATATAATGATATCCTCAAAGTACTAAGTAAAAAGGAAAAAAAAATTCTTGAACAGCTGACTCATACGTTGTATCAAATCATTTCTGCAAGGTGCAAGTTATACTAAATGGTCTATTTAAAAGAAGCAAAATTTGAAAAAAAAAGCATGTTATTAATCATTAGTAAAGAGTCCATAAAAACAAAAAATTAAGTATCATGTCACAAACAGACTGGCACTGTTCACCAAAAATGAACAACAACTAGTATAGTATAGGTGTGGATTCGGGGAAACAGACTCTCATTCGCTACTGATGGGAACATTGACTGGTCCATCCTTTTGGGAAAACAAAATGGACATTCCTCAAAAAACTAGGAGTTGAGTTTTCATGGGGCCCAGAAATTCCACACCTGGGAATATATTATGGGGCTCCAAATACAATGCAGAAAAAGATACCTGCACTCCTATATTCAATGCAGCCCTATTCACAGTTGTCAAAATCTGGACACAAACCAGGTGCTCAAGAACAGATGGCTGGATAAAGAAGGCATGGTACATACACACAATGGAATACTACACAGGCATTAGAAAAGATGAAGTCATGAAGTTTTCTGACATATGGATAGATCTGGAGAGTATCATGCTGAATGAAATGAGTCTGAGGGAGAGGGACATACTCAGAATGACCATACTCATTGATGGGACACAAAGAAACACAGTAGCAGAATAATACCCAAAGATAAGAACAGGAGAACTGATCCTAGGTAGGAAGCTTGCCCCAAAGGGTGGGGGTGCGGGGGTTAGGACAGGGAGGGGAACCACAATGGTAACCAATGGGGGAAATAGTCACTCTGGACAAGAACTGGGTGCTGAAAAATGATATGCATAATACCTTTTGAGTAACAGTATTACTGCCACAGTGCCTAAAAGGAAAACGGAAAAAATGCCTACCATTCTGGCAGCAGGGGGACAGGAGGAAAACTGGGGGGCATTGGTGGAGGGAAGGCGATACTGGTGAATGGAAGGGAATACTGGCAAAGGAATTGGTGTTCAAATATTGTCAGACTGAAACTCAATCATGAATAATATTGCAACATTGTAATTTACCATGGTTCAATACATTTTTAAATAGTTTTTAATAATATGTTTCAAAGTTAGTCAACCTGAGATAATCTTTAAAATATGACTGCAATTTTTTTTTGTTCTGAGGAAGACAAGTTAAATACTTGCTAATCCCCTTGGAAACAAGAAAAATATTACGCCTTCACCAACACCTAAGAAAAGTCTAATTTTTAAGCATTGTCAAGGATACAAAGAATTACAGGATATAATTCAACATAGGATAATGTCATGTAACCATATATACATATATACACACATATATAAGTTTATATATATAAAACCATGGTTACTCTAAGGACCCACTAGCATAAATGACCACTTAGCACCACCTCTTCAATACTCCATTTGTGTTCACTTTATGACCTCATGGTGATGATGACAGAGACAAACCATTCCTCCAAAATGGATTAAAAGAAAAATCAGGTGGACAGAAGTGTGGGGGTCTGGTGATGAGTGTGGGTCTGGAATGATGCATGCAGAAAACAGTCAACACTATTATAAACTTTGGATGTTAATGAAAATAGTAGAAATAAACGCATCTATATCACCTCTAAAACACTAAAACACTTATAGATAGATACAATGGGAGAAAATAGTAATACTTGGGACTGGCTACATTTTAATTTTAACCCTTTCTCTTTCCTTTATCATTACCATTGTGATTACAAGGTATCACACACACTTAGTAGTTCTCACAGACTTGTTGTTGAGTACATTACTGAGAGTCACATACTTTAGTTTCACAGTCCCAGTCTAGCACACACTTTGTTGCAGTGAACGGAACATGACACTTTTACTTTATAAGACCTCAGGAGTCCCAAGTAGAAGTGCTATGGGCATTTCATTTGGAGCTTGCAGTGCAGGAGTGTCTCAGGATTGCAAAGCTGAATCTTGGCTATTGAGCTATCCTGGAGCCCACACTAGCTAATTTAGATTTCAACGTAAGAAGAAACAGTTAAATTAGAATCTAAATGATGTCTGGGAGCTGCTAGGCAAAAAAAAAAAATGCCAGATGAAACAGCATTTCAGTTGAGGAATTTACATTTTGCAAATCTTGAATTTTCAAGACTTGCAACTATCTGAGTGTTTTAAACAGTAAACGGAATAAGAAAATGAAAACTACCAGAAAACAACAACAACAACAACAACAACCAGGAAATCTTTTAAGCAGAGTTGTAATTATACAAGTCCGGAGATTATTGACCTTGACTACAGGGCTCTATAAATACATCGAAAGGTTGAAAAAATTAGCAGTTAAGCTGGAGTTGGCATCCTGTAATAGGAGTCAGAGAGAAAATTAAAGTAACTCTGACCTCAAATGTTTCTCCTCTGAAATAATGGTGATTTTTGGCCGCATGAACTCTTAGATACATACTCTTTATATATATATATATATATACATATATATATATATATATATATATATATTTGCAATATAGTTAGTATATAGGCCACATGAACTGTTAGATACATACTCTTATATATACATATATGCAATATAGTTTGTATATAGTTTATAATAAAGATAAAGAAAAGAAAATTCACATATCTTTAAATGTGTTAATACAAAAATTATGGAGAAAACATTTCATTCCTCTGTTTGATGTCTTCAGTTATAGGTGCATTACTGATGCCAATGATTTCTTAGGGTAGAAATGAAGACATGGGAAGAAGCATCATCTCAGAATGGCTCATTTTAATAAATTATAGTACTTGCTAAATTGTTATAAGATTTTTACATTATTTTTGATAAGGTTGTTTTAGGTTGGAATTGGGTCCAAACAACACAAAAAATATGGTGTTGCATAATGTACATAGTCAAACTGAAAACAATTTTTTCATTTATAACATGCCTTGCACAAAAATCATTTACTTGTTTTTGCTTATTTTACTCTCCACCAAAATGCAGAACATAATATTCTGTAGGTGATAAATAACTGTATGAATAAATGAATGCTGCCTACTCAACAAAAACTCAAATATGGTAGATCTAAGTAGAATTTTGACAGAATGGAAAATTTGTGCTTTTGAGTACTGCACAATTCTGGAAAAGATGACAATGAGGACAGTCTATTTTTTTTCCTCTTAATCCAAATAGGTGGACTCTTTTTTGAAGGACAAGAAAATTGGAGTTATTAATATTATTTTGAACAGCTACCAAGGGAGGTCAATTCATAAGCTCCAGAAAGAGTTTTGTAAGTCTTATGGACAGAAAGATTTTGAATGGCTGACAGAGAAGAAAAACACTCAAGAGTTAGGAATGTATTAAGGAAGGTTTCTTCAAGGAGATAATATCCAAGCACACATGTGAAGTTTGAGCAGGCCTTAAGCAAGGGGGTAAAACAAAGACAAGAAAAAATATACATAATAATTTTTAAAAGATTCTTGTGAATCAGGAAAATTCCAAGCTGTGCCATGTGGCTAGAACACACATGCAGCATGGGGAGTGTAATTAATAAAGGTGATGTGTAATTAAGAGACTACGAAGGTCAAAGGATGAATATTGCAGTCTTGATTAATCTTAAACAGACCATGCTGAATACAACAATACATTAAGGGAGACAATACCATAAAATAAAGACTCAGTGAGAGGCTCTTGTAGTTCTAGTAAGAGATGACGTTTAGGTGAAGTATACGGGTTGTCTGAGGAAAATGGATCGATGTGAGAAGGAGTTAAGAGTTGAATTAGGGCCGAAGTGATAGTCCAGTGGGGAGGGCATTTACCTTGCACGCAGCTGACCAAGGTTGAATCACTAGCATCCCATATTGTTTCCTGAGCACTGCCAGGAGTAATTCCTGAATGCAGAGCCAGGAGTAACCCTGAGCATTGCTGGGTATGACCCAAAAAAGCAAAAAAAAACAACAAAAAAAGAGTTGAATAAATTCAGTGACTGGTTAGGTAAGTAGAGTCAGTATAAACGTTACTATCTGGGCAAAGTGGGTAAACATATATTAAACTTACTAAACTGGGAAAACATATGGTAAAACTATTAGGAAGCGAAAATATTCTAAAGATACATAGCTGCATCATTTTTCCCTATCCTTGTCGTTTTTCATATTTTACCCTCTACATAGCATGAGTTACTTTACTAGCTAGACTCAGCTTCCTTTGCATAAGAGGCTTAATAGCATCTACCTCAACAATTTATGGAAAGAAACAGGTCTAGACAAATGCAATGAAAATAATTGAGACTAAATTCTGGTCCTACCTTTGTGATTTTAGAACTGTGATTTATAATGAAAACTACTTGATTATTTTCTTTGTAGTTCTCCTATATCCAAATGAAAGTAACAATAGCTATATGGTGTTTGTGTCAGAGTGTACATACAATATTGGAAGCCTTAATAATATCCCTCAGATATTTAGAAACTATCATGACTATCATGAGCAAGCTGGCTTCCGAAAAGGATTCAGCACAATCAACCATATGCACACGGTAACCAAGCTCACTGAAGTTTGTAGGGAGTTCAGGATGCCACTCTGTCTCACGTTCATTGATTTAAAGAAAGACTTTGATTCTGTGGAGACTAAAGTGGTCATTAAAGCCCTAGCCAAACAGGGCATTCAAACCCAATACATCAAGATCCTTCGTGAGCTGTACTACGGATTCACCACCAGGATCTCACTGTTCTACGAGGAAGTGATCATCAATGTCAAAAGAGGGGTTCAGCAGGGTGAAACCATTTTGCCAAAAACTCTACAGGATCACCCTCGAGAATTTCATGAAACAATTAGAATGGGATGGAATGGGATTGAAAATAGACGGTCGGCAACTAAACCATCTCCGCTTTGCTGCTGACATCATTTTAATAGCACCAAACATTAGCCAAGGGCACAAATGCTGGCTGACTTTGTCTGAGAATGTGGAAAGATGTTGGGGATGCTGCCAGGATCCCCAACAGTGCCGGGAAGCGAGTTCCCTTCTACCTCTGAAGTCGGCGGGGAATGGATGAAGACTCATGAATCCGATGCAGTTTTAAAAGGCTTTACTTATCACTGGTTTAGGCATATGAATCAGCAATAGGAAAAATCTGGTGCTTAGGATTCCCCCGCTAGAACCCCAGCCACATGTAGGCCAAGATGGCTGCCAACACGTGTTAAAGCCCTGTAAAGAGGAGACAAAGACAAGACTCCCAAGAAGAGTCGCGAGCCCCAAAAAGAGAGCCCAAAAAGGAGAGAGCCCAAAGAGAGAGAGCGAGAGAGAGAGAGGAAGCAGGCTGGTTTTATACCCCTGCAACTCAGACCTCCCACTATTATGGGAAGCAGGAAGGGTCAAAGGCCCTTAGGTAATTTCTACCAGCACCTCACCTAGGCCCAATTATATGCTAATATTTTGAGCCAAGATCTGCCTGGAAATGCCTTATAGGGTAGAGAAGGGGGTTTCTGAGATGGCATGTCTCTGTACCAAAGACTAATACTAATGCCAGTTAAATATTTCTCCAAGCCTTCAGAAGAGTCTTGTCTACTTCACGGTAGTTTTGTATTTTAGTTGTCTTTGAGTTATCAGGGAAGCCATGCTTGCTTGCTTGGAGGCAAACAGCATTTTTCTCTGGTCTAATTACTTAGAGATCCAACGTTGCCAGGCAAATATGCTGGTAAGATCTAGCTAGTCCCACGAAGATTGTGGTAGCATGAGAAACTATTCATACCAGCCAGTACAGAATACATGGTCAGATAAAGTGCCACATTTAGACTACCCCCTTATCTACGAAGTGATTTCCAGGAGGCAATCCAGAGCAGATGCAGAGGCTCTTAGAGGAGTCCTGAAACAGAAAGATAGTTCTACAGCTGAATCTCAACAAAACTATGTTCATGAAAAATGAACTAGTTCCAGAGGCCCCATTCACTTCAATGGAACAAACATCTCTGAATGCAGCAGTTATGTGTACCTAGGTCAAGAAGTCAACATGATGAATGACCTAAAGCCTGAGCTGTGCAGGAGGAATAGAGCAGCATGGAATGCTTTCAAAAAGCATCGAAGAAATAGCTAAAAAGACAAAGAACCTCTGGCTCAGGGCACATCTCTTCAACTGCACCGTTCTCCCTGCATTAACATACGCCTCAGAGACCTGGGCCCTACGAAAGTAGGATGAGAATGCTATTTGGGTCTCCCAAAGAGGAATCAAAAGAGCTATGCTTGGAATATCACACCTCACTCAAGTGAAAGAAGGAATCCAGAGCTCCGACCTCCATCATTGTTCCAGAGTCAGGGATGCTGTCTCGTTTTCCAAGGCATCGAAAATCAAATGGGCTGGACATGTAATGCGATTTGGAGACACAGCTGGACTAGAGCCATTACCAACTGGATCCCATGGGATGTCAAAAGATCATGTGGCCACCCACCTACAAGATGGTCAGACTTCCTTGTCAAGACACTGAACAAACGGTTTGAGGCTCTTTGTATTCATGAAGCAAACCAGATGCCATTGGGTTACACTGGCACGTGATAGGGTGAAATGGAAATATTACTGGAGCCTGCTCGAGAAAATCGATGAATAACGGGATGTCAAGTGATCATGCCTATCATTATACCTGTGTTAAATGGAAATGGCACATTACAGAAAATTATGTACATTTAATGACCTATTTTATAAAGAGAAGATATGATTTTACTTAGGAAGGAGAATGAAAAAAAATTAACAATGAGCTCATGAGGGAAAACAAAGTGTAGGAGCAAATTTTCCAGAACCAAATATTTTTCAGGTAATATACTAGCTCAAGAGTGTTTCTGCTCACTAAATGTTCATTTCTGTTTACAGTCAAGGTGAAATTTCTGAAGACAAGGCAAGTAGGTAATAACATTTGTTAAATATTGGTGTCAAATAAAACAGGAGATTCAAAACTTTGGGAGTTCAAAGGTCTATTTACAGTTCACTCATCCAGAACAGGTAGTAGGAATGCCTCGCTGCACTTTTCGTTTGGAATTTCTACTAGGGATTCCGATCTGCTTCACAGAACTTTATTGGCAGAACTGAAGGGAGGGGCACATCAAGAGCACAACATTATGAAATATTCTAGCCTCCATTCTAACCAGACTCAGCCCCTGAGCATGCAAGGGAAGTTGTATTGAGAATCACAGAGTTTTTTGGGGGAGTATGAAAGAATCCTTTGACTACAATTGTGCAGATTGTAGCAACTCAACAGCCAGCCAGCAAATTCTGTGGTAGTTTGAGTCTGACAAATCATTGGTGATTTATAATCATGCAGAAAGTTCAACTCCATTCTGAGGTTTTTAAACTATGTAGCTTTGAAATGCTTCATATGAAACTGCCAAGGTATGGTTATTTGATCTCCCTTCATGAACATTTTAAGAACTCACAGGTACTTTGACTTTTCCAAAAAAGTGACAACAGCCCCACTGTTCATTTTGAAGCTGTTTTCTGTGAATGAGGTTTCAGCAAAAATAAAAGGCATAATTTTTTCTCTTAGGGTAACCAAATTGCACGCTTCTGTGTGCAAATGTGTGTGCTTAAAATGCTGCCTTCACATCATTGGTGCATTTTCATACAATATATTTTAAAGTTCAAACAAGTTTGGGAATGACCAATTTGTTTTCAAGGTTATTATCAACAGATGTTTTATTATTTTGATCATATAAGATGCCAGTTAAAGGCATGTTGTGTGAGGCACATAAAATAAAAGAATCTGAAGGAATGTTTCCACCATATGTTTCACTCTGTAAGTGGCTATAAATTGTGCATTATAGATGTGAACTGGGTTAATATTCAATTTCCTTTCTCAGGATTCCAAGAGTGATACACAATCTTGTATGATGAATTCACTAATTCAATAACTCTGAGATTTCAAAGGTAATTGATTTCATAGTCAGAGCTGCTATCATTAAATGGCTTTACTCTTCCCCACTGAGCACAAATAAAGACTCAATATTCAAGCTACAAAACATCCTTTTGGAAACCAGAGAGAAGAATGCTCACATCAGCTGTTCCAATGCTTATTCCAGATAGAATAAGCACAGTGCTTCTAGAAGTCTGTTGTCTTCTACAATGAGCAAGAAGAAACAAACACACACACACACACACACACACACAGAGCTGTGGTTCTCTGTGAAATTTTGGATTTAAACCGGTTTCAGTTCAAATCTCTGCACTACCACTTTCTAAAGAGTAACCAGGAACTAATCACTTTCATCACTTACTGTCTCAAGCTGTAAGATAATATAATAATTCTTTGATGAATTGGTATTCAGGCAGATTACTACAATAAATTCATTTATTATTATATTTCTGAAATATTTTACATGTATCTGAGATAAAATCTTAATCTTCTTCTGAACTGGCAATTACTCTCTGAGTAAGGCATAGCTTTCCCACACAGAACAGAGTACTACATTTCATCCATATGAAAAATCTGGCAGATTATTTGGTTAGTTCACATAAAGGCATTATTGTAGGCACTGCCAGACATGAAGAAGCATGTGCTGTAATTCCTGTCCAAAGAGCACAGGTGAAGACAGCCTGTGCCTAATTTTACATGCGTGGTGAGAATGTGGTTAATTAACACTGAAAAAAGCTTAAGTTTGAAGCAACAAATTGTCCCTTGTGAAGTATTCTATGGCTTCTAGGTTGTTATTGAATACAGACAAAAAAAACATGTACAACTAGGAAATAATCATTTTTCACAATGAAATGATGCAAAAGCCCAGTTTTTCATTTTACTGTGAAAGAGTATTTCTTTATATCTTTTTAAAAAAGATTTCCATCATAGAATACACATACAGAAGAGGTCAAGCCTAGTGGATTAAATGACTGTGGTTTTCCTAAAGGAATGACATATTTATATTATGGCCCTCTTGACAATACTGAAAGCTCTCTGAGGGAAGAAACTGGAGTAAAATTTATTCCTTCCAATCATAATATTGTCACAGAAAAGGGAGAGCAATAAATATAACTGAGTGAAGAAATCATGAATTTCTGATACTGCAATGGGTAGTTAATACATAGTTTAGTATAACAGCAAAATTTAGGAGGGAAATAAAGAAGGAAAGAGAAGCAAAGGAAAGAGAATATGTAGGGAATAATAAATGGGCAAGAGATCACAAGTGATTATGTCAAAGGAAGATACAGAAAGGAAATGGTATGAATTTCATTTTCAAATAATTTGAACTAGTCATCTCAAGAGAATAAAACCAATATGAACAATAATTACATACTCTTGTATAGTACTTACTAAGAAAGTTTTTTTTATTTATATACTTTATATATTTAGAGTATTTATATACTTGGGGAGTTCTTAAGTGGTGCTAAGGATTGGACCAGAGTCAGCCACATGCAAGGCAAGAGCCCGCTGTAAAATCTGTCCTATCGGTAATTTTCTCACTTATTTAAATGCTCGATATGAGAGCCTTCTACTGAGAATATACCACCTACACAGCAGAGCCTGGCAAGCTACCTGTGCTTTATTTGTTATGCCCAAAACTAGTAACAATTATGCCAAAAACTAGTAACCTCAATTCCATGACCTGAAGAATGGTTGAGGCTCTTTCTGTCCCGGAGTAAGCAGATGCCCTTGGGCTACATTTGCTTGTGACAGGACATATGGAGATGTTACTGGTGCAGGCTCGAGAAAATCGATGAACAACTGGAAGACAGTGATACAGTGATACAGAAAACATATATGTACATTGTTTTATAGTCTATATTTATGAACTCTTATGGGAGATTTTGCTATTATTTCTAGTATGTACAGGAGACATCAATATACCAAGGGATGAAATTATTTATGAAGCTGATCAGCATTAAACTCACAATCCACTCTTAGACAAGTCCTGTAAAGATCACACTCAAAACAATTGGATATTTTGATAAAACTAGTTTGGTAAAATACACACACAGAGATACAGAAACACACACACACACATACACACACACACAGAATGCACGAGAATTGAAACCAAAGATCTCAAATTAATTTTTAGATTTTAGGGACCAGGAAGCAGAGCAGATTGGGTGCTGGCACTACATATGGCAGACAAGAATAGGTTTGATCCCCAGTATCATATATAGTTCCCCAAACCCACCAGGAGAAATTCTTGATTCCAAAGTCAGGAAAGAGCACACAGTTCAGCTGGGTGTGACCCCCAAACAACAAAAAACTTATATTTAAAATATTAGAGTTTCCTTATTGGAGGTCCAAGATAAAATCTTGTAATGCAGTCATGTCTCTGAAAAACTTGTTTATGATAATTGCTTAAAGAAAAGTAATTTTGCTTGTTTGTTTGGGGGTCACGCCCTATAATGCTCAGGGCAATGGATTCTCAAGGGCTGGAACTCTGGTCCATGTACAAGACAAGAGCCTTGACCTTTATACTATTTCTTTCGCTGAGAAAAGTAATTATAAATTATTATTTAATACTACTTAAATATAATGTGCAACAAGAGAAAGTTTTCATTTGACTTCATATTCATTGAGAAGTCATTGAGAAGCTTTATATATTTTCAGTTTGTTTAAGCTAAATAATTATCTGAATAAACAAATCCAAACAATTTGGATTTGTTTGATAGCAAAAAAAAAAAAAAACAAAGGCAAAGAACAAAAGAGTAAACAGCAAGGCAAACAAAAAGAGAGAGAAAGCAGCAAGATGAAGATGGGAAATTAGACAGGCATTTACTCTGAATACTGAAGGTTCAACAGGGACTTATATTCCAGCTCTCTGAAACTTTGTTTTCTCTGTTGTAAAACAAGAAATTCTCTGTTACTTTGACTGTTTTTTATACTGTACAGGTAGTTTGGGATGAAATAAAATATCTGAAAAAGAGAGATTTATTTATTTATCTATTCATTTATCTATCTATTCATTTATTTATGTATGTATTCATCTATTTATTTATTTATCCATTTATATATTATTTGTTTGTTTGTTTGTTTGTTTTGTTTCTTGGGTCACACCCGCCGATAGTCAGGGGTTACTCCTGGATCTCTGCTCAGGAATTACTCCTGGCAGTGCTCAGGGAACCATATGGGATGCTGGTGATTGAACCCGGGTTGGCCACATGCAAGGCAAGAGCTGTGCTATCGCTCTGGTCCCGAAAGATATTTTTTAAATGATAAAATGATATTAAAACATGAAATGTGCTTACAGTATATAAGGTATACTAATGTTAACTAAACAGATCGTGATCTCTATGAATATTAGAACTGAGAACCTCAATGATTTTTTTTCTTCAGGAAATATGTGTATAATTTCAGTAGCAGAATTTTGAAACAATGCTGAAACACTGCTTGACCTAAAATTCTTTCCCTAAATTAAACACACTAAATATGATTTTCTGTTCATTTGCTTTCTCCCATTATGAAAGTAACATTGCTAAACTTTGAATAAAATTTAACTAGATAGAAGGAGAACTATATAGATGATTTAACAAACAGGAACTAACAGGAGAATGGGGGTTAGGGCCTCTGATATATTGGTAATGTAGGGAGTGACAGGTATATATTCCAATCACAGACTCAACAATACTGAAAACTACAGTTTTCAATTTCAGTTGAGATTCGACTACAACCACCAGAAATCAAAACGAGCCTTTCAGAATGGCAGCCTAGAGGAGAGCTGGGGAGAACATTGGGGAGAGAACTTGGAAACACTGGTGGGGGAAGCTGAAATGGTGGTGTGATTGATTGGTGCTAGAACAAGTATAGGTCTAAAACTCAACTATTAATAACTTTGGAAATCATGTGTCTTTAACTAAATAAATAGTTAAAATAAAAGACCATTAAAATAATCTTAAAGAAAAAAAATTTCATCTCTAGCAATACACTGTTTTTGTTTTGCTTAGTATTTCTTTTTTGTTATATGTTTGTCTTTAAGTCAACTTTAGTATCTAATGATTGACAGAAAATATCACTCTTAATTGACTTCGATGTTTTCTTTGCTTGCTGGTGCTACATAATAGATTGGAGACAGATCTACCATATACTAGGTTTTTAACTATTGACAAATGCCTCAAACCCTTGCAAATATGCAAATTGAAAATATATGTAGTAAATTTAAGATAAGAAGTAACTGCAATATTAATTACCAAAATAGGCCTCAAACTTCAATAAGTGATTGCTTGCTATTGTTACATCAGTTATTGATACCAATGCAAGTCTATCATCCATGTCAACAGACCATAGGAACATATGTAATATATAACAAAACGTACATGCAAAAATTATATGCACATACATATCAGAAGAGACTAAGATTTATTCTGTGCTTCTGGCAGTGAGCAGCTGATTCTTCAAGTTAATCTACTAGGTTCTAAAAGGAATCACTAATTTCTGGTTTCATGCTGAGTAGAGATAAATATATTTAGCTATGCTGATTGTACAGAACAATATTTTAGTTCACAGTTTTGTATATTAACATTTATTCTTACTAGAATTTTTAATTATTCATGATGGGCACTAGCTTTTAAAGAAATTAATATAGTAGAAAGAAGGATTCTATATTGTTTTTTGCCTTTTTTGGTCACACCCAGTGAATCTCAGTGTTACTCCAGATATAATACTCAGGAATTACTCCCGGCAGTGCTTGGGAACTATATGGGATGCGAGGGATGAAACCCTGGTCAGCTATATGCAAGACAAACATCGTACCCACTCTACATTGCTCCAGCCACAAAAGGAGGTTTTTTAAATGATATTTAGTCATAAATAGTCAAAATTTCTCTGGAAACACTAATATCCAGTTTGAGTAATTGAATAAAAGGACTGTGTGGAATCCATTACTTCCATCATATGACTTGCGTGCATGATCTTTCCATTGATCATTTTTGTTATTTGCAAAATATCTTTGATACCAGTACATCTTCCTAATTTGCTTTGCACTTTTTCAATAAAACAAGAGTAAAAAGTTGGGTGTAATCTCCAGGAGTAAATTCGCAATCCAGTTTGTGGTTCATACATGTTAAAACATCAAGATCAAGATTTGGTTAGCAGTTATAGAATAACTTTTCTTTTGAACTGATATAATTGAAAACATGATTTTTAATTTGATATATCACTGAGATTTTGTATCACTTATAATTTTAACTAAATAGCTTTATTTAGTAATTATGAAAGGGGGCAAAGAGTTAGTGAGAGAGAAAGAGACTCATAAGAAACAAATTATATGAATTATATGTCCAGATCTGGTATTCAAAAATGAAACACACACAACAAAGGTATCTTGAAAGATACAATGATCCAGGTGCTAGGAACATAAAGCAAATGAAATATAAGCCTGTCCTTCATTAATAAATGGAAGATAGATGACGAGAAGAAAATTCTGTGGTGGTGGAAATTGAAAAAACTATTCCGAGAATGTGATATATAAACTATGTTTTCATTAAGAACTTGTCAGGCAAAGGCAGAAAGAGGATAAAGAGCAAATTAAGGATTTTTACTGATCATAAATGCAAGATGACATTATTTCCCAGAGTTAAATATGCATTAGTTTGATTTATGCTGAATATATCTAATAAACAGATTTAAACTTTAAAACTAGGAAAAATGTGATAAAGGTTATGGTATCTATGAATTTTTATACTATTTTTATTCCTCTTCTCTAAAGAAAAATTTGAAAGTTTAAAAATACGTAAAGGTGGAGAGAGCAGACTGGTGCCTGGGAAGGCACACTCGTCATCCAGACCCCTCACCCTGACCTGTTGCCCTCCAGCAGCCCTTCACACCCAACTAAGGTACATGTTGGATAACATTGGTTATCTAACATGGGGGATTGGGGGGTCTGTCCCAGGCCCTCACCACAAGCACTGGAGAGTTGAGAGAGAGAAGACATACTTGCCATCCGGACCCCTCACCCCTGCCTCACAGCCTTCCAACTCCCCTTCACCCCCCAATTTAGGTGGTTGTCTGATTATCACATAAATAATCACAGGTCTCACACACTAAATTTCAAAACCACGTGGATGCGCTTAGCGTCCACACGGCACACAGTCAACAAATAGCCTACATAGAAGTACCAGCTAACATAGCTTTCAACATTCCTTACACCCTACAAAACTTCCACAAACAGTCTAAACATCCGTATTGTACAGCCTATCCAAACCAGAACATGCAATATGCAACCTTCAAAGGTAGTAACAGTCAAACAATGCAGAACTCCACCAAGCTCCATTAGTGAAATCACTAACCCCGATGAGCAAAACAAGTACAATGAGCTATATAAACTTTCTGACAAGGAATTTCACAAGGAACTGTTAAGAATGCATAAGGACCTCAAAGAAGCAATGGAGCACAAAGTAAATAAAATAAAAGAGGACATGAGAGAAGAATGAGGAAAATCCAAATGAAAATGCAAACAAATGACAGATATTAAAAATGATGAAAAACTCAATGAAAAGTCTCCATAGCAGAGTAACAGCTGCTAAAGAAAGAATTAGTGATCTCAGATAAGGTGCAGAGACTCTCTAGACAACAGCAGAAGATGAAAAAAATGACTCACAATTAATGAACAGACAACAAGAGATAATCAGAATGAAGTCAAATGGAATAATATAAGGATCACTGGAGTACCAGAGGGGCAGGAAGGAAATCCTGATAAAAAAGCAACTGTCAAAACCATCATTGCTGAGTGTGAAGTTCCCAAAATTAAAGAGTGCTTGCTCCCCGATCCAGGAGGCCTAAAAGGTACCAGTTAAAAGAAATCCAAATAAGAACACTCCAACACACATCCTAATTAGAATGATAAAAACCATAGATAGAGATAGAATAATGAAAGCAGCAAGATCAGAGAAGGAAATCACATACAAAGGAGCATCTCTAAGATTCACAGCAGACTTCTCAGATGAAACACTCTGAATCAGAAGGCAATACTGGGATTGAAAGGAATCAATGAAGTAAAGGCCTCACCAAGAATTGTTTACCTGGCTAGACTCATATTCAGATTTGAAGGAAAGATACACCACTTCATGGGTAAGCAACAGCTCATGAACTTCACAGGCTCAAAACCAACTTTAAAAGAAGAACTGAAGAAGCTACTGTAAGACAAGACAAACCCCCCAAAGCACAACCTTTTTTCAGGAAGATGGCACAAAATCCCATTACAATAATCTCTCTCAATGTCAATGCCTAACTGCACCAATTAGAAACAGAGTGGAAAAATTGATTAAAAAATTGAATTCAATATCCTGGTGCCTACAAGAAACACATCTGAACAATCAGTGCAAACACAGACTCAAAGCCAAAGGCTGGAAAACAACTCTCTGAGCAAATAACTCCTCCAAAAAGGCCAAGGGTGGCCATACTAGTATCTGAAAAAATAGACTTCAGGCTGAAAAAGGTTAGAAGGGACAGTGAAGGTCATTTCTTAATATAAGGTATATGTATATCAGGAAGAAATCACACTCCTAAACGTATATGCAACCAATGAGGGTCAGCAAAATACTTAAAACAACTGCTAATAGACTTCAAAGAAGACACCAGCAGTAACACAATTGTAGTTGGAGACGTCAACACTGCTCTATCAACTCTTGATAGATCGACAAGACTGAAACTCACCAAGGAAATACTGACACTGAAGGAAGTAAAGGAAGAAACAGGGCTGGTAGATATATATACAAATCTTTTCATCTCAAAAAAGCCAAATACACATTTTTCTTCAGTGCATATGGAATATTCTCCAAGATAGATCACATGTTGAGCCACAAACATACCTCCATAAAGTCCAGAAGAGAGAAATTGTGTCTACTACTTTTCAGACCATGATGCACTGAAAATGGAAGTTAACCACACACAAAAACATAGACTCAGGCCAACATGTGGAAACTGAACAGCTCACTACTGACAATCTGTGGGTCATAAAGAATTCAAAGGAGAAATCTAAAGATTCCTGGAAACAAATAAAAATGAAGACACAAACTATAAGAACTTGTGTGATACAGCTAAAGCAGTTAAGAGGAAAATTCATAATTCTGCAAGCATTCATCAGAAAACAAAAAAAGGGCCCACATAAATAACCTGACTTCACGATTCAAAAAATTTAGAAAAAAAGCCCCACAAAAGGAGCCAAACCCAGGCACAAACAAGGAAATTATCAAACTTAGAGTGGATATAAACAAAGTGGAAACCCAAAAACCAATCCAAAAGATTAATGAAACCAAGAGTTGATTCTTTGAAAAAATAAACAAGATTGACAAACCACTTGCAAGACTCATAAGGAAAGGAAAAGAGAGAAGCCAAATAAATGGAATCAGAAATGAAAAGGGGGAAATCATAATAGAAGCCACAAAAAATTCAAAAAGATTATCAGAGATTACTTTGAGAGTCTGTATGGTATGAAATAAGAGAACCTGGAAGAAATGGATAAATTCCTGAAGTCCTATAACCACCCATGACTGAAACAAGATGACCTGAAACACCTGAATAAGCCTGTCACCATCAAGGACATTGAAACAGTAGTTATGAGTCTGCCCAAACACAAAAGCCCAGGTCCAGTGGATTCGCCAGTGAATTCTTCCAAACCTTTAAAGAGGACCTACTGCCAGTCCTTTTCAAGCTCTTCCAGGAAACAGAAAAAACAGAAACACTCCCAAATAGCTTCTAGGAAGCACATATAACCTGACCCCATAGCAGACTGAGAAATAACCAAAAAAATAAACTACAGACCAATCTCCCTGATGAGCACAGATGTTAAGATCTTCAACAAAATACTAGCAAACAGAATACAAAAACTCATCAAAAAGATTAAACATCATGACCAAGTAAGATTAGTCCGGGAATTTGTCCTAGTTCAAATTTGCAAGTCAGCAACAAAAATACATCACAACAATAAGAGAAAAATAAAACCCATACGATCATATCAATAGACACAAGCACTTGACAAGATTCAACATCCATTCCTGATAAAAACCCTCCATAAAATGGGAATAGAAGGAACCTTCCTCAATATAGTCAAAGCCATCTACCAAAAGCCCACAGCAAGCATCATTCTCAATTGGGAAAAACTGAAAGGCTTCCCCTAAGATTGGGAACAAGACAAGGTTGCCCACTCTCACCACTTCTATTCAATGTAGTACCGGAAGTACTTGCCATAGCAATCAGGGAAGAAAAAGAAATCAAGGCCTACAGATAGGCAAGGAAGAAGTCAAGCTATCACTATTTTAGATGACATTATACCTAGAAAACCCTAAATTTTCTACCAAAAAGCTCCTAAAAACAATAGAATGCACCTATAGTAGAGTTGCAGGGTATAAAATCAATGCCCAAAAGTCAAGGGCTTTCCTATACACAAATAACAAAAGGATATTAAGAAAGCAATACCATTCACAATTGTGCCACAGAAAATCAAATTCCTAGGAATTAAACTAAGATTCCAAAGGACCTGTACAAAGAAACTACAAAATGCTGCTTCAAGAAATAAAAGAGGACATGAAGAAATAGAAACACATGCCCTGCTCATGTATTGGGAGCATCAACATTGTAAAATGGTAATACTCCCTAGAGCTTTATATAGATTCAATGAGGTCCCTATAAGGATACCCAGGTCATTCTTCAAAAAAATTTACCAAACACTCCTGAAATTTGTATGGAATAGTAAATCTGTAAGACTAGCTTAAACAATCCTTGGGAAAAAGAAGATGGGAGACATCACCTTTTCCAACTTCAAACTGTACTACAAAGCAGTTATAATCCCCACAAATAGCTAAAGCAATCCTTGAGAAAAGAAGCTGAAAGGTATCATCTCTCCCAACTTCAAACTGTCCTACAAAGTGGTAGTAATTAAAACAGTATGGTATTGAAGTAAAACAGACCTGTAGACCTATGGAACAGAGTTGAGTCCCCTGACATCCATTCTCAAATATATAATCATATTGTCTTTGATAAAGGAGCAAAAATTACGAAATGGAGCAAGGAAAGCCTCTTCAACAAATGGTGCTGGGAAAACTAGGCAGATATGTGTAAAAATTGAATATGGACCTCTCTCTAACACCATGCATAAAAATCAGATCAAAATGGATTAAAGATTTTAATATCAGGTCTGCATCCATAAAGTACACTGAAGAAAACATAGGAAAAATCCTCTATCACATTGATGCTAAAGGCATCTTCAAAGATGAAACTCCACTAATAAAGCAATTGGAATCAAACATAAACATATGAGACTATATGAGACTTAAAATCTTCTGCATCTCAAAAGAAACAGTGAACAAGATACAAAGTCCACAGAGTGGCTAAGAATATACACCCAATACCATCTGATAAGGGGTTAATATCCAGGATATATAAGGCACTAGCACAACTTCACAAGAATAAAACAGCCAACTCCATCAAAAAATGGGGAGAAGAGATGAACAGAAACTTTGACAAGGAAGAAATTTAATGGCCAAAAGGCATTTGAAAAAATGCTCATCATTACTAGTTATCAGGGAGATGCAAATCAAAACAACAATGAGGTATCATTTCACACCACAGAGACTGGCACTTATCTAAGAGAGCAAGAACAACTGGTCCTGGCATGGATATGGAGAGAAAGGAACTCTCATGCATTGTAGGTGGGAATGTAGACTGATACAAGCTTTTTGGAAAACAATGTAGACATTCCTGCAAAAACTAGAAATTGAGCTCCCATTTGACCTAGTCATACCACTTCTGGGAATATACTCTCTGGGGAGCCAAAACACACAGCAGAAACAAGATACAGACTGCACTTTAATTTTCATAGCAGCACTATTCACAATAGCCAGAATCTGGAAACAACCAGAGTGCCTGAGAACAGATGAATGGATAAAGAAATTTTTTGTATATCTACACTATATATTACTATGCAGCTGTTAAGAAAAACAAAGTTAAGAAATTTGCCTATAAATGGATGGACATGGAGAGGATCATACTGAGTAAAAATCACCAGAGGGAAAAGGACAGATAAAGAATGACTGCATTCATTGTTGGGATATAAACATATTCATATTATATATGTATATATACTATACATAGTCTATATCTATATCTATATCTATATCTATATCTATATCTATATCTATCTATGTCTATGTCTATATCTATATATAAATATAGATGATACCAATATGCAAGGTCAGGCAAAACATGAATTAGGAGGTCTTGAAAATAGGTGGAATCAACCTCAAGTGTGTGGGAGTCAGAGGTTATTAAGGCAGAGAAGGGAACAGTATACTAATAATCTTTGGAAAAGATAATACCAGTTTAGAACTGAGCATTGAATATAGGCAAAGGTATATACATGATAACCTCGAAATGTATGTATTGTAAGCCACAATGTATAACAGAAGGGGGAGAGAGAGACAGAGAGAGAGAGAGAGAGAGAGAGAGAGAGAGAGGTAAACAGCCTGCCATAGTGGCAGGCTGGGGAGGTGGGAGGGAATCAGGGGATATTGGTGGTGGGATTTGGGCACTGGTGGATGAACGTGCTGGAACACTGTATGACTGAAACACAAACATGAATTATCTTTGTGATTTTATATCTCATGGTGGCATCACTGTCTCACTGTCACTGTCTTCCCATTGTTCATCGATTTGCTCAAGTGGGCACTAGTAACATCTCCATTAGTCTTGTCAAAAGCAAGTGTAAGCCAAAGGCATCTGCTTGCTCCAGGGACAGGAGGAGACCGAAACCATTCTTCAGGTCATGGAATTGAGGTCCATAATTGTTACTAGTTTTTGGCATAACAAATAAAACACGGGTAGCTTGCCAGGCTCTGCCGTGTAGGTGGTATAGTCTCAGTAGAAGGCTCTCATCTTGAGCATTTACTGATGAAACTTAAAGGGGGAAGATCAGGTTTTCTCTTGAATAGAGCTCTGAGGAACTATGGAGTCTGGATGTTGAGAATGACTGACTGCATGATGTGTGGTTTGTTCTGGCTTCTTGCTAGGCTTACTGTTATCAGTTAGAACCTGTCTAGAACTGTATACAATGTATAAATGTGAGAGATCTTTGGAAGGACCTTATCCTAAAATGAGCATTCTCTAAGAATATCGCGTGGCCACTGTGGCTGTGCGCCAAGGGAGCTGTGGGTCTGGCATGGGTGGGTCTCTCTCTTCTGGGGCAACTGGCTTGGAGGCGGAGGGAAAGGGCAGGGCCCAAAACTCGACTCTGAGTTCGGCCAGCGTGGTCTCTCCTCCATCCAGAGAGCAAACCCTTCCGAGCAATGTAGGACTTGACCAGGGGCTGGCCGAGCCCAACATTGCTCCAAGGGTTTGCTCTCATGAGCGGGGAGAGACCACGCTGGCCGGACTGGGAGTAGAGTTTTGGGCCCTGCCCTTTCCTCCTCCTCCATGCCAGTTGCCCCGGAAGAGAGAGACCCACCCATGCCAGACTCAGCGAGTTTGCAACCCCCCGGAAGAGATCCAGTCCCATCCCATCCACTCATGGTGGCATAATAAAATATTTCTAAAAAATAAATAAAAGTACATACTGCTAAGTAGCTAAAATGCAAGCTTTTAAATTCAGTAATTCTAACTGATTTTCAAAAAGTTGAAATGACTTTCAGCTTTTCTAGAGGGCATCTCTACTCTGAGACTCTGATGTTTTTGCTCTTTCCCCCTGTATTTTTTCTTTCTCCCATTGAGTCATGTTTTCTTTGTAGGGAAAGAAAGACAAGGCAGGGTTAAAGTCAGAAGCAGACAGTAAAGATTTCTTCCCTTTTCTTTCTAAAATTCTAAACTTTAGAATATATGGCATATTAAAGGAGTTGAAAAAATTATAGGAAGACAGGAAATGAGAATCAATTTTTTGTAATGGAAGGTGGAGACGGTCCCTTGATTTGGAATAAAATAAACTTTTCAGAAAAGAAAATGTAGGAAGATGGTATTCTAAGCAGTTTTCTAAAGATTCTCAAGGTCTCCATTGTTACTTAAGCTGTGTTTGGTTATTTAAACTTGATAAACTAAAGTGAATTAATTGCTTACTGCCATAAAACTCAAAAGGAATACTTTAAAGATGATTTGATTCATAATATCAAGATAATACTAAAATTGTTCTTTACCCCATTTACCTATTCATTCATTTAAAAGGTTACTTCATTTTAAAATTGAAATAATCTATATAGGTATCAAACGGCTCTGAGCTACCATTTGAGATACAGACTTCCCCACCTAAGAACAATGGACGATGGTAGGTTACTCTATCAGAACTTTGAGTCACAGAATCCACTATTGCACAAGGATTTTGTTGCAAATATACCACTGATGGGGGCCAGGGTCAATATACCAAATGATGCAGGATGTGTAAACTGGCAAAAACTCATTAAGGACCTACACCCTGTAGTTAGTGGTTCTCAAAGATGGCTGAACATGGGAATTACTTGAACAGAATGAAAAATAACAATCTTTCTGACATATTAGGTGTGGTTGTGGCCTAGTCCTACATCATAATGTTAGGAGTAATAGAAAGTCATGAGTTTTAAAATATCACCAGGTGGTTCATATCAGGATATCAGGATAAGAAAGCAGAAGTGTCTACTTTGAAGTACATGGGTTACTCAGGCAAGACAGACATGAATACCAAAACCTGGGCATAGCAAAAAGTGAAAGGTACCAAAAGTAATAAAGTGGGAAGATAACCAACAAGTACCCACTACATTGAAAAGCCATTAAAGAAGCCGTAAATTTGGAAAGGACCCCAGAGAGAGAGAGACAATAGTTGTTGCAGCAGATTTTCAATGCTTAAACTTCTGTCTTAGAACTTTTGTTAGTAAATATTTTTATCCAGACAACAAATAATTGATAGTATTTAGAGAAATAGGTTTACTCTGATAAGAATACTTGGGAACTAGGGGACTTTTTCATTCTTTAGTGAAAGGATTTTAGTGTAGTTTATACCAAAATCTGCTGGCTTGAGGAAAACCATTTTACTAGCAGTAGAAGTATTTGTAATAAACAAGGACCTTGTCAATGAGAGATGGAGGTAATAGTAAAGCAAGTCCTCACAGAAGACACTATATTGACTCGTTTAGTTGACATGGAAGCACTGAGGCTCATGAACTGCAAGAGAGCATTTGTTAATGTTATAGAGACAGAGATGTGTGAGGTAAAGGAAGGGACATAACTCAGCTGGCAACTTATAATGAAAAATGGAGACACCTTGCGTCAGCAGCTGAAGTTCAGCAAATGCAGTTTGTGCTGATTCATCTAAATAACCCCTTTGACGTACATTTGCAAGCATTCCTCCATCCTGAGACCTGAGTCTTATGTCTCCAGGAAAGTAAGATAGATAATCACACCACATTATTTATAAACTATATATTGAACAGTACATTTTCCTTCCTGGCATCTCTGTCCAGTGGTTGGTGCTGCAAACTACTTTGAACGTGTACAAACACCAGACTAGAACTGAGTATAGAAATTAGGCAAAGGAATATACAAAATAACCCATCAGTGTCTGTATTGCAA
Source organism: Cryptotis parvus (assembly GCA_021461705.1). NCBI lineage: Eukaryota > Metazoa > Chordata > Mammalia > Eulipotyphla > Soricidae > Cryptotis > Cryptotis parvus. Next base: position 45,960 of record JAJIBD010002206.1, read on the forward strand.
ACATTGTGCAAAAAGGAGAAAGAGAGAGAGAAAAGAGAGAGAAGAAAATTGCCTGCCATAAAGGCAGGTGGGGGGGAAGGGAATTGGGGACATTGGTGCTGGGAAATGCACTGGTAGAGAAACGGGTGTGTTAAGCACTGTATGACTGAAATTATCCTACGGTCTCCTGGTGGGCTCAGGAGACCATAGGATAATTCTGATTATCCAACCAAGTTTGGATGCAAGGCAAGTGTCCTACCTGCTGTACTATTACTCTGGCCCAGGAAACCTCATTTTCTAGAGTTCATTCCACCAGCAGTAGTATTCATATGGTAGTCGCCCTTCTGTCTTGAAGCTTTTTTGTGGGGATGCCTCTCCAAAAGTGCTGGGGTACAATCCAGGAGTAATACATGACCCAGTGTGGCAGGCCCCATGGTTAAGCTTGGTGGAATGTATTCTGGGACTCTGGATGCTGTAGTATGGCTTAAACTATGGGCTCTGTATTTACAAGATGTGCATTCTAACACTTCAAGGTGTTTTTGGGTGTTTAAGTAGCTTACTTCAGAATGTAACACATCCATTCTCTCATACACCAGAGTGGACAAATCCTAGGGGCATTCTTATTGGTTCAGTTGACCCAGCTATTAGCCTCTGAATCATGCATTAAATTATGAAGTAAAGTTTATAAAATGAAGATTACCTGTACTTATTCCTCTAGGTTCTGATTCATGTGTCTAGGATAGGGTTTACTACCCTAATAGGAGGAAATAATGCAAATTTGGTTCATATGATCAATTAGTCAATATATTTTGGTTGTGCTGCAGTTATCACCAGCACTGGTAAGGCATTAACAAGAATATACTCAGTTTAGTTCCAGGGACATTTCAGTGACAGGGATTGAACCTGAGCCTCCTCTGTGTAAGCATAAACTCAACCCATTGAACTGCCTCTCTAATCCTTATCTAATATCTTTCTAATTAATTGATACTCAGTAAACTGAAACTTCATCAGGAGACAATTTTACTGGCTTTATTTATTTAACCTGTTAGGGTGCGATGACTCTTTTCAAACTTCCTATATTTCCTAACATAAAACTTAATTCATGTGCATAAATGTGCAGGGTGTAATAAATTATTACCTTTTCTCTTCTTGAACTGATAAAATATGTTTGCATAGATTAAATAATGTGTAAATAAATCCAGTGATATATTTATACTTGGAAAGCTGGCTTAGATCTTTGATTACTTTTTTTTTAATAGTAAGAGAATATCCCTCACGTGTTAGACGGACCATACAAATAGTAGCATACAGTCACATATTTTGCAGCTTTTTAGAAACCACCCCAATTTAGGTATTGAGATTTGGGGAATCTGGGATAAGGATAAGAGGAGCTGGCAGACAGTTACTTGTCCGTCTCAGCTAAATTACAGTCCTGCGTGCTGATCAGTGTTCTGAAGGCATACTGAATCTATTAGCCATGCTGGGTCAACTGGCTTCTTTTGAAATAAATTATTTGTGGATTATTTAACCCTTAACTTTAAACACGGATAACAGATAAATTATTCATGCACACTTTATACTCAGTTACCCTTATTAATATCAAAAGATCCTGGGTATCAGAAAGACAAAATATCTGAGGTGCCTACTGCTGAGTGGTTCAGATTGTTTCCTTCAAAAGAATTTACAGGATTAGTCTAGGTATCTTTGACTCCTCTATTATCCTAAAAATAGAATATGTCTTCCTAACTTTTGTCCTTTGTCCTTTTATTTTCATAGTTCCCTACATTCTAAACATATTTTGAATATTGTGTGCAATCACCATTGGCAGAAGTTAGCTGTTAATTATAGGTCTTAAATGAAATAACTGTATCCTCTTCAAAATTCTATAAAAAGTGGTCAATATGACATAAACTTGTGGTCACCATGATGATTTTAAAATAGAAATATGATTATGTCACTTTTCTGCTGATACATTTTCAAAAGCTTTGTACTGCTATTAAAAAACTTAACCCCCCTCTTTCATCCTGGCCATCTTTGTTATTAGTGTTCATCCAAATTCTCTCTTAGACCTAACATTGCAGTTCTATTCTACTGCCCTTTTCTGTGCATGTGACTTTCGCAGGCCCTTCAACTTCTGCAACTTCATTTCCTGTGTGAGGCCTTCTTTCATTCTCTTTTGTCAGCGTTAATTTGCTCTTTTTTCTTTCAGAAAAGATCTCTGAAATAGATCTTTTCACAAGAAGAATAGAGATAGTCAATAGGAAAGTAAAATGATGCCACCATCTTTCATTATTAAGGTACTGCAAAAGAAAATTAAATACTTTTTGTAGTTTGCTTAATTATACTGATACGTAATGCTTGTCAGAACTACCATGTAATAAAAAAATACCCTACTGAGAGTAACTGTTCACACTGTTCAACTGTTCACATTGATGGTAATCTTTACATCAACTCAGTCCTCACAACAGACCCTAATTGAATGATAGACATCTGCCTCATTTTTAAACGTGTAAGTTGAAGCACAATGTGGTATAATTTAAAGTTCAAAGCCTTATGAACTCCAAGTTATAGCAACATGCCTTCAAAACCAAACCGTTTCTCTTCTTTGCATAATTTATTCATATATGCCAAATATTCAGAGTTTGTCCTGTTGTAGGCAGACAGAGAGGGAAGAGACCCCATGGCAATGAAATTCCTGAGAAGTAATGAAACCACTAGTTCTAAGGCTGTGAGGACCCACCTTGTGGATACAGGAGCCAAGACCTGATAAGACCTTCACTAGCAGCAGATCCTGGGGTGGCTGGGCCCCTCCTAGAGATCTGACAAACTTCAGCAGAGACAAAGACTGTGATAAGAACCTGTAGGAGTGCCCTGAAGGAAATTCCACTAGAGCTCCCAATTCCTTCCTTTAATCTAGTTAACCCTCAAAATCCAGCCTTTAATCTGATTAATCCACATAGCCCAGTCCACAGAAAACTCGAGAACATAGAACACTCCAGGGAAAGGTAACTAAAGAATTTTAATTTTTTTTGCTCTTTTGGGCCACAATGGTGGTGCTCATGGGTTTCTCCTAGCTCTGCACTCAGGAATTACTCCTGGCGGTGCTCGGGGGATCATATGGGATGCCAGGGGATCGAACCGGGTCAGCTGCATGCAAGGCAAATGCCTTACCTGCTGGACTATCACTCCAGCCCCCAACTGAAGAATTTGTTCATATAAAATCTTCTTCTCTTTCTCTCCAGACAATGTCTTCTCCAGAATGACTTTTTATTTAAAGTGACATAGACAAGCCAACTTTTAAAATTGTAATTAAGACAGTGTGGTATTGTTATAGAGACAGACCCGTAGACCTATGGAATAGAACTGAGTATCCTGAAACACATGCTCAAATATACAACCACTTAATCTTCGATAAAGGAGCAAAAAAATATTAAGTGGAGCAAAGAAAGCCTTTTCAACAAATGGTGCTAGGAAAACTGGGCAGCTACGTGTAAAAAAATGAACTTCGACCCCTTTTAATGCCATTCACAAAAGTCAGATCAAAATGGATTATAGACCTCAACATCAGACATAAATCTATAAGATACATCAAAGAAAACATAGGAGAAACCCCTCTACGACATCGAAACTAAAAGTATCTTTAAAGACAACACACCACTGACCAAGCAAATGGAAGCAAAGATAAACAAATGGAATTATATAAAATTGAAAAGCTTCTGCACCTCAAAAGAAATGGTGACCAAGATACAAAGACAATCCACAGAGTGGGAAAGGATATTCACCCAATACCCATCTGACAAGGGGTTAATATTCAGAATGTATGAGGCACTGGTAGCCCTTCACAAGAAAAAACAGCTAACCCCATCAAAAAATGGGGAGAAGAAATGAACAGAAGCTTCCAAAAGAGAAGAAATTCAAATGGCCAAAAGGCATATGAAAAAGTGCTCTTCATCTTTAATCATCAGGGAGATGCAAATAAAAAAAAACAATGAGGTACCATCTCATACCACAGAGACTGGCACACATCCAAAACAGCAAGAACAACCGGTGCTGGCTTGGATGTGGGGGAAAAAGGGACTCTCATTCACTGTTGGTGGGAGTGCCGACTGGTCCAGCCCTTTTGGAAAACAATATGGGCATTCCTCCGAAAAACTAGACATTGAGCTCCCATTTGATCCAGCAATAGCACTCCTTGGAATATACCCGAGAGACCGAAAAACACATAGCAGAAACACTATCTGTACTTCTTTATTCATCTCTGCGCTATTCACTATAGCTAGAATCTGGAAACAACCTAAATGCCGAGAACAGAGGACTGGCTAAAGAAACTGTGGTTCATCTACACTATGGAATACTATGCAGCTGTCAAAAAAGATGAAATTATGAAATTTACCTGCAACTGGATGGACATGGAGACTATCATGCTGAGTGAAATTAGTCAGAAGGAAAAGGACAGATATAGAATGACTGCATTCATTAACAGGATATAAATAGATACCATTGTTTTACTAAATGTGTGAAGTGGTAATAGCAGATTAAAATTCACCATTGAATATACACAAAGAGACTTAAGTGATAAACTCTAAATATCTACAGGGCCAGCCACAATGTGTAAAATAAGAGGGAGAGAGATGCAGAGACAGAGAGGGAGATAGAGAGAGAAAGAGAGGAAACAGGGCTACCTCCTGTTGAGGCAGCCTGGGGGTGGGTGGGATGGGGTGGGGTACATTGGTGGTGGAAATGGGGCACTGGTGGAGGGATGGGTGCTGGAATACTGTATTTCCAAGAACCAACTGTGAACACCTTTGTAATTGTATGTCTCACGGTGGTATAATAAAAAATTAAAAAAAAGAATTAAAAATAAAGAGACATAGAAAAGGAAGCAAAATACATGAACAAAGGAGAACAAGGGCTTGTACATAGTAATAAGTACATTTTTAAATAATAATGAAGCTATTGAAAAGAGTAATAAGCAAAAATTTTAAATAATAATGAAGTATTAAAAAAGAACAATAGATAAAATTTAAATAATAATGTAAGTATTGAAAAGTAAAAATGTGAAAGGGATGCTAGTACTGCATTAAATGAGGTGGACAGTTAATTTTTCTGAGTTGACATTCGAGCCATTTATTTATTTATTTATTTATTTATTCATTCATTCATTCATTTATTTATTTATTGCTTTTGTTTTTGGGTCACATTGGGCAATGCTCAGGTATTACTCCTGACTCTTCGCTCAGGAATTACTCCTGGAGGTGCTCAGGAGACCATACGAGATACCGGGGGTCAAACTGGGCTCGACCACATGCAAGGCAAACGCCCTACCCACTATACTATCTCTCCAGCCCCACATTTGAGCTATTTAAAGGATAGAAACAAGCCACAAAAAATCTGAGGAGAAATTATTATACATAAATGGAATACCATATATAAAATCTGTGAGTTTTATATTCTTAAGGAATGTTGAAAAATTCTTAATGGTCAGGGTGAAATTCAGAGTTGGCGGTAAGGCTATTATGTTTGAAAAGAAGCTGGAATTTACTATTAAGGTCTTAAAGGTTATGATGAATGTAATTATCACATCTCAGAAGGTCTGAAGAATAAAAATCATATGATGTGGGCTAAAGCAGACACATTGACAGTGGACCAGGCATGAGTTGATTTTAATTTGGAATAGGATTTAACAGAGCAGGTGGCAAAATGTGATGGATTTTGAAATAAAATTTTATGGTAGCACCAGTAGGACTTGCTCTGGATGCCAAGAAAATATAGAACAATTAAGCTAGTAATAAGCAAGACTATCAGACAATGTCAAGCGGGGCTAGGGGGTTACCTGAATAAGAAAAATATGTAATTATTTAAGATGAAGACTATTAGAGAACTAGCAGTTTTAACATTAAGGGTAGGAAATGTAGGGAAATCAGGAACTCTGTTAAGAACATATGAAGCTCAGGAAACTGTGGGTATTCAACAAAAATTTCCCAGAAGTTAGCAGGTACATACCTTTGAAATGTGGGCGAGAATACTTGACTTCATACTTTGGAGCCGTCAGAGATAGTTTGTATGTAAAATGAAGGTATGGGTTAAGATTTGAAATCTGGGGGAGAATGCTTGACTTCATATTTTGGAGTCATCAAGATAGTTTTATGTAAAATGACGGCTTGGGTTAAGATCAGTATGGGCATCAGGAGAGAGAGAAGTCTATACACTGGTTTTCTCCATCCCACTGTGGAGGAGCTAATGACAAGAATGAGAAAGGGCACAAAAAGATGCAATAAATACACATGAGAATTGTTTTTGCTTGGGAAGACAAGATGCCAACATCTGAGGAAGGAGGTAGTGTCAACTGAATCACTGCTGCTAAGAAGGCAGGAATGAGAACGGATAGTTGGACAAGGCATGATAGAAGTTGTGATTTTGATAGGAAAAGACTGGGGACTACTGTGGGGGTGAAAACATGAGTGGATTAAAATGCTAAAAAGGAGGCAATGAAGTTAATGCATAGAAACATACACATTTCCTAGATTTTTAATAAAGCAAAATAGACTATCTCTGTGTGTGGAGGGGCAATAATAGGAGGGGAACATTGAGTCAGGGAGTTTGGTTTGGTTTTTAATTTCATTTTAAGATTAGAGATTTTGCACTGATGGAATTCAAGAACTCTTCGAGTGAATATACTATTTAAAGGATTAGGATTTAGATAAGCAGGTGTTGTTTTGGGGGGCTGGGAGGGGTACAGCTGATATTAATGACAAGATGGAAGCATGGCATGGAGTATTAGGTACATGCTTGTGAGGTGATTTGAAGAAGCATGACACAAATAAGTTCTAGAACCCAAACTGCAGCTCATAAGGGTCAAAGTCTAACTGAATGTTCTAACTCACAATAACACTATTTAGAAATTATTTTTGCCTAGTAAGTCCAAGGTAATATAGTGCTGTTGCATTCAAATTATTGCAGACGACCTCAAATTCTATTGAGATCTCCCCACCCCCAATAAAAACCCAAATGGTGCTTTGAAAAGATATTTCCACTGCTGTGTTCACTGAAGCATTAATTACAGCAGTTAATACTAGTGAGGGGCATGAATGTGCAAGTATATAAGAACAGCTGAGTGGGGGAAAAGTCAGGTACAATAATGCCCAAAGGGAGAGAGAGGGAGGGAGAAACAAGGAAGGTGCCTGCCATAGAGACAGGCTGAGGGGTGAGGGAATGGGGTTTGGCAAGAGGGTAAAAGTGGGAAATGTGCTCTGGTGGAGGGATGGATGTTGGAACATTGTGTGACTGAAACCCGATTATGAACAGCCTTCTAACTTTATGGAATTGTGACTCAATAAAATAAATTTTTATACAGTCAGGGAAACTGGGCCAGAGCTGTTAGGGTGCATACCACAAACACAGCTGACATGGGTTCCATCCCCAGCACCCACATGTTCATTCTCCCAAACATGCCAGAAACACTGAGCCAGAAGCAAGACATGAGCACCATTGGTGTGCTGCACAAAAACAAGACATAAAAAGTCAGCTGTAAGAAAATATGAAACCATGCAATTCATAGCTACCTGGATGGAGTTAGACATCAGACTGAGTAAAGTCAGTCAGAAATGAAACAATCTCTCTCCAAGATTGGGTTGGAAACTTTGAAGAAATAAGAAATGGCTAAAGGCAAGAGAACCTGAGAATCAGCCTACAGAACTGAGCCCACCACGAGTGTGGGTGGTGGGGTATCGTGGAGACATTGGCTGCGGGATCCTGACACTAGTGGATGGTGTGATGTTAGAACACTGTGTGCCTGAATCGTTATTATTACCAGTATTTTAAATCTTGGCACCTAAATAAAAATTGAAAGAAAAAATGAAAACATATATTTATGTATGGAAAACACAGAGACTGAAAGGTTGGCTTCACAAATCTGATATGTGTGTAGTAAAACTGTCATTTTAAACCAAGAGCCCTGAGCCCTGCATTTTTATTTTGTGCCCACAAATTATATAGCCAGTCCTGGAGAGAAGATTAGTGACTTTGAGTGAGAAATGTGTTATTTTTTTTCTCGTTTGGGTTAATTTTCCATAAGCTTCACTTTTCTCCATTTAGCATACCATTAAAATGTTATTAAAGTTCATAATGGAAGTTTTAAGGAGACCATCTGTCAAACACTTAACTTTCAGTATAAATTTCCTTTTAAAACAGCTCACACTCAATAAAAATTAGGATGAAAATGACACATTCTCTGACTTAGGAAAGTGAATAATCAGCAAATTTAAAAGGAACTATAAATTACAGATAGGTCTAAAATTTAAACTCATGATATTTGATTTTTTAATGAACATAATAAATGTTTGTTATGGGAGACTTAGAAAATAAATGTAAACAACAGGGAGACAAAAATCTAAAAATGACCCATAAAGCTGAACTATTTTCAATATTTTGGTGCATAGTCTCCCAATCTTTGTGTATCTATCTGTCAATATATTTTATGCACATATAGATTTATTTGTGCTTATTGGATTGTATATTAAATATAATTATGAAGCTTGAATTTAAATGCCAGTGCTATTTTATAGACAATTTATATTTTAAATATTTATTTAAGCACTATTAAAGTATTCTTTAATGTATGTTTATTTTATATGAATTCACCAACTTCCAAACTCACTGAGTGAGAATTCATATTAACCTTCATTTTTATCAGTGAGAGGAGAAAAACTAAACTAGTAACACTTTTGTTGTTCTTGCTGTTTGTTTCATTCTGTGTGTGAATAAACCATAATTAAAAATAATTTTGATTGTATACCTATCACTTGTATCACTTGTGCTTTTCTCTGTGACAGTGTTATTATTTTTATTTATTTGTTTATTTACTTTAGTTTTGGGGCCACAATAAACTGTGCTCCAGACTTATTTCTGGCTCTGTGCACATGGAACAGTCAATGTGGGCTCGGAGGGACACATGCAGTGCTGAGAGTTGAACCCAGATTGGCCACATGCAAGGCAAGTGCCTTACTAGTGTATTAGCTCTTTGGTTCCTGCAGTGGTTTTAAAATTTATCAATTTTGTCAATTAAAATACAATGTAATAAAGATTAGAATTATATATGGGAATATGTTGCAATATATCTAAATGAATGCAAACATTACTAATAAAAAATAGAAAAACTATTGCTCACTAACTTTCTGCTTCACCCATTTATTTACCCAATCCTGGATAATTGGTTATGTTTTGAACATTCGGTAATTTTGCTATCTTTGCTCCACAATACCGCAGCAAACATTACATTAATATTCTCATTGTGAATCCTGATGGAGAAATTCCTTTATAGTGCAGAATGTGGAGTGCAATACTGGGGCTTTGCATTACTATTTTTTTTCTTACCCCTCTCCAATGTAATTTCTTCAAACTCATATTCGATTTCGGTTCCATTGACCTGTAAATGGTAAACAAAAAAAATTATCAAAGGCACATTGAGAATGAATTTTAAACAACATTTGAAAGGTAAATTTCATCTGGATGTGAATAAACCACAATTGAAAATAATTGTGATTGTATATATTCATCCTAAAAAAATATAATCCAGGGTCATAGAGATAGCACAATGGATAGGGTAGGGTGTTTGACTTGCATGCGGCACACCTGGGTTAATCCTTGCATCCCAATTATTCTCTCGAGCATGACCAGGAGTAATTCCTGAGTGCAGAGCCACTAGCAGCCCCCTGAACATCACCAGATATGACCTCTCCCCCAAAAAAAAAAAAAAGAAAATAAAATATAATTCGACATATTATAAAACGTATGAGTGAGACTCCAGAAAACAACAAGCACTTGTTGCATTTTTAGAATTCTGTTCTGATTGGTGCTATGAATCTATCTAAAATAAGGAATCTAGGGACATTGTGATAGTTACGAAGAATATAATTTCCTTGTATTTTATTAAATTTTTATGTTTTTTTACCAAAAATTCAGTAATAGAAAAAAAAGCACACCCATATAACCTATTTTTTTATCCTGAAAATAGCACTGATTAACTATACCATGTAAAGAATGCCTTTTCTTTACTGACACAAGCTCAGGTAATTTATTTGCATTTTCCTCTTGTTATATTTATTGTGACAGTTAGAACCATGTAACCATGACCACGTACTTCTGTAGTAATAACACAAGAGCATAAGATATGTTTAAAATTCTTGGGAGCAACCTTTAAACCACCCAACCATCTCTTTGAATTGATTTGAACTAAGAGAGAGATATGCATTTAAATAAGCATAGAGAATATGCCTTATATTTCACTAAACATGCGTGCAGAATATATGAGGAACCGTTTTAACATAATTAGCTAATATCCACTCCCGCCTTTATGTGGCATATCTCTCAGCCAGGCTGAGAGAATTTCTAAACTTTCTTGAATTGGCTTCATTTCTCCTCATGTGTCTGGGCAACATCACTAGGATTAAAATTTGGTCAGAGAGCATCATTTTTAATTAAACTTCATCATTTCTATAGAGTCTTAACTTCAGTTTGTACATTCCTTTTTTGATATGCCAGGCCACACCTGCTGGTGTTCAGGCATTTCTCCTGTCTCTGTACTCAAGAGTCTTCCTGGTTGAGCTTGAGGAGTCACATGCAGTGCCTGGAATAGAACCTAACTCTGTCCTGTGCAAAGTCAGTGGCTACTGATTCGTTATTATTTGTTCTTTAGAGAATTTAAGGTCGTTTTTATAGATTGTGAGTTTTGTGGAGGTAAGGATCAGCTAGCCTCATTGTCTAACAACACAGAGCTCAGGGAAAAATCAAAGTATTTATTGAGGAAATATAAAGGAGTGCATGAATGACTGAGCTGGGTCATTAATTTTTGTGATTCTCAGGTACACATATATTGGAGGTGCTGTAGCTTACATTAATGATTTCCCATTTGCATAATTCTAACACAACACCCATCACTAGTGCACCCATCACCCTACCCCAAGTCCCAAATGTCATTCCCTTTCCACCCATGTTCCACCCATCCCAACTCAGTTCTACAGATGAATTCTCCAGATATGGATCAAATTCTTATTACTACCTTGTTGGGTATCTTTAAGTCCTACATATGAGAATGATCATTTTGTGTCTATCCTTTCCTTCTGACATCAAGCGATATCCTCAATATGTTGTAGCAAATTGCAACGGTTATTTTCATAAGGGATTTCATGTAGTATTATAAACTGCAGGGATAACTATACTCGTTGGTATAATAATGACAATACATTTATGGATGCCCACTAGCCACATAGAGAATGTTTTTGGTGTTCTAATTACATGAGCTAATTGGTGAATCATGATTTACTGTCCCTACATTAACAAATAGTCCCAAACAAAACTTGATTTGGCTTCTGCCACTTAATGACTCACAGAAGTGCAGATGATGGTAAGAAGCTTTTGCAATTTTATAACTTTTTTGTCTCTCTTATGAAAAACTGAAAAACAGAACTCAGACTTTCTGTGTATGCCTCTATATTCATTTTCTGTTGTTTCATTTTATGACTTTTAGTCGATAGAGGAAGACAGAAAGAGAAGACGGAATGAATGTAACATGTTTTAGTGTATTCTGTATGACATCCTGAATATTTTCTTTGCTTCAGTGTTTCTCCAGAGTGAAGCCCATCACATTATTCAAGCACTACAAAAAAAGAGAGCAAAAAAAAGCTACAAAGAGAAGACCTGTGAGAATTAAAGCTAAAGGCTCAGGGTGAAAGAAATTCTATTACGCAGTAAATTTTAGGGGCATACATTGCATAACTGTTCAGTCTTAAAACCATTGTACAACTTTTTCTGATAATATATGCAGAATTTTACAGCTTAAAAGTATTTGATATACATAACATAACTGTTCACTTGACTAGACTTGACATCCAGTTATCATCGATTTGCTCGAGCGGGCGCCAGTAACATTTGCATTTGACCCTATCATGTGCCAATGTAGCCCAATAGCATCTGCTTGCTTCAGGAATATGAAGAGCCTCAAACCGTTCCTTCAGGGTCTTGAAGAAGAAGTCTGACCATCTTGTAGGTGGGCAGCCATGTGATCTTTTGACATCCCGTGGGATCCAGTCGGTAATGGTTCTAGTCCAGCAGTCATCTCCAAATGGCATTATATGTCTAGCCCATCTGATTTTCGATGCCTTGGCAAACGAGACAGAGTCCCTGGCCCTAGAACATTGATGGAGGTCGGAACTCCGGATTCCTTCTCCTCACTTGAGTGACGTGTGATACTCCAAGCATGGCTCTTTCAATTCCTCTCTGGGAGACCCGAATAGCATTCTCATCCTCTTTCAAAGGGCTCAGGTCTCTGAGGTGTATGTTAATGCAGGGAGAATGGTGGAGTTGAAAAGGATTCAGCACAATCGACCATATCCACACGGTAACCAAGCTCATTGAGGTTTGTAGAGAGTTGAAGATGTCACTCTGCCTCACATTCATTGATTTAAAGAATGCCTTTGATTCTGTGGAGACTGAAGCAGTCATCAAAGCCCTAGCCAAACAGGGGCGTTCGAACCCAATTTAACAAGATCCTTTGTGAGCTGTATTACGGATTCAACACCAGGATCTCACCATTCTACAAAGAAGTGATCATCGATGTCAAAAGAGGGGTTTGGCAGGGTGATACCATTTCACCAAAACTCTTCAGCGCCACCCTTGAGAACATCATGAGACAATTAGAATGGGAAGAATGGGGAGTAAAGATAGACAGTCAGCAACTACACCATCTCCACTTCTCTGATGACATTGTTCTAATAACACCAAACATTAGCCAAGTAGCACAAATGCTGACTGACTTCGACTGAGAATGTGGAAAGATAGGTCTACAGCTGAATCTAAACAAAACTATGTTCATGAAAAATGAACTAGTTCCAGAGGTCCCATTCACTGTCAATGGAACAGACATCTCTAAAAGCAGCAGTTATGTGTACCTAGGTCTTGAAGTCAGCATGATGAACAACCTAAAAGCTGAGCTGTGCAGGAGGAAGAGAGAGGCATGGAATGCCTTCAAAAAGCATTGAAGAAATAGCTAAAAGGACAAAGAACCTCAGCTCCAGGCACATCTCTCTTCAACTCCAGTGAAATATTAATGATTAATAAATTACAATGTTCCTTAATGAAGATCTTGGAGAAAGGATGGCATTTAAGAAGAATCATGCCTCCCTTCTAATCAGAGGTACATGAGTGGGCTGTAACATTTGTAAAATGTAATAACTTCTCAAATTAGTATCACAATGCAAGGCATATTAAACTATCCCTACCCCCCACACATGCACGCAAACACACATTTAATTAGAAAAGAGATGGCATTTTTCTTTTTACAAAAACATTTGTTTAGTAAAGTGATTATATTATTTTATTTGCTTTATTTTTGGTTTTGGGGCCACAGACAGTGGTGCTCAGGACTTACTTATATCTCTGTACTCAAGGATCAATCCTGGCAGTGTTTGGGAGACCATATGGGGTATGGAGGACACACTACATTCAGCCTCCTGCTGTGCAAGCCTTAGTGCTGTGCTATCTTCTGCTTCCAAAAGCAATCACTTTTGAGTGACAAATAGCTAAGGTATAAATAGTAATTCCTTATTACAATGTTGTGTATTCTTCACAAATACCCACCCCCAACTATTGTAAATGGCTTCTATCATAGTCTGAGGGTTTTATGACCTCTTGCTACCTAACAAGATATATCTATCTCTAAATATATATATATATATATATATATATATATATATATATACACACTTGTATCACTTGTCTTCCCATTGTTCATTGATTTGCTTGAGTGAGCATCAGTAACATCTCCATTCTTGGGAAAGAGGGCCATTATTGTTACTGTTTTTGGCATATTGAATACACCACAGGTAGCTTGCCAGGCTCTGCAGTGGTTCTGGGTTCATCCCATGGAGGGCCCAGTCTTTTTCTATGTCAGACCATCAACCATCCAGGGCCCAAGGAGCTGAGCCCTGGGTATAGACAAGCCTGTCTCCTGTCTGACACCTGTTGATGCAGCCAGGCACTACAGCTACACCTGCAACACCTCAAGGGGAAGAACAATATACACATATATGTATATATACATATACATATATATACATATATACATATATCATATATTTACATATACATATATATATCATCACCACTTATATGTAGACTCTGTGTTTAAGCATTTCATATGCTATATATACCTGATAGTTAGGAGTCTGGATGACTGCCTGGATAGGGTTCCTGTTATTCCAATTCTAGTGTTGATCCTCATTTCTTTCCCTTTCCAACTAAAGAAACTAGGAAAGTGAGGGAACAGGTACTTTTCTAAAGATGAAGGGTCAAGAAATAGATGAGATCTCCCCTGATCTGAATAGCTTTTTTTTCCCAGATACTTGAATTTTCTAAACCTAATGGTTCCGTGGGCCCAAATGGTAGGTTTCTATGGGGGTAAGATATCAGAGAGAGGAAACAAGCTGTCCTGCATGGTCTGGGCATGCTGCCATCCTGAAGCCATTTGAAATTAAAACAAGACAAGGATCCACTCAAATTCATATCTAGTATTGAAATTACTAATTTTGTACAATTTGAATGTTTTACATACTTAAAAAAATCTCTGAAGCATTCAGCACTGAAGGAAATTATTGTCATGTTTTCCTTCAGTGCTATAGTAGCCACTTCCTGGAAGATGGTATGATTTAATTTTGAGATATATTTTGTCTCTTGAAAACAATTTTTTATCAAAAAATATATGGAAAATATTTAAAGCTTTAACTGGAATATCAAGTAATTATTGTCTCTTAAGTAATAGACCTCTTTGTTTCTTGAAACTCATAATTTTGTTACATAAAATCAGAGATAAAAGTTTCTGCACATCCCAATTTTAATTAATATTTTATTATACTACCGTGTGATATACAATTACAAAGATATTCATGTTTGAGTTTTAGTCGTACAGTGTTCCAGCACCCATCCTTCCACCAGTGCCTATTTCCCACCATCAATATCCCCTGATTCCCTCTCTCCTCCCTAGCCTGCCTCTATGGCAGGTTCTTTATCTCTTTTCTCTTGTTATCTATCTCTCTTTTCTCTCTTTCTCTCTTCCTACTCTTACACATTATGGATTGCAATACATACATTTAAAGGTTATCACGTGTATCTTTTTTCCTGTATTCAAGCCTCAGTTCTAGGCTATTATTATCATTTTTTGACAATTATTAGCACACTATTCCTTTCTTGTCTTACCTAAACTCTGACACCACAGGTTTGTGGTAGATTCTACCTATTGACAAGACCTCCTGATACATGTTTTGCCTGACCTTGGATATCGGTATCATACTCTCTTCTCTCTCTCTCTCTCTCTCTCATATATATATATATATATATATATATACACATACATACATATGTTTATATCACTGTATCACTGTCTTCCCGTTCATCATCGATTGGATTGAGCGGGCACCAGTAACATCTCCATATGTCCTGTCTCATGCTAGTAGAGCCCAAGGGCACCTGCTTGCTCCAGGAACATGAAGAGCCTCAAACCATTCCATCAGGTCATGGGGATGAGGTCTATAATTGTTACTGGTATTTGGCATATCAAATACGACACGGGTAGCTTGCCAGGCTCTGCCATGCAGGTGATTTCTGTTCAAGAATCACTCCTGCAAGGACTCAGGAGACCATAATTCCTGCAGATCAGGGTTTTGGCTTTTTGCAAGAAAAACACCCTATACACTGTACTGTTCTCTCAACCCAAAATGACGTGTAGTTTTTCTGGCATTTATCTCTCTAATACTAGAGAGATAAAATCTCTCTAATAAATTTTATCTCTGTAATATTATATTCTGTGAATAATAGAATATTACTCACAGACATGGGGCAGAGCTGCTACTGGCTCTCCCTGTGCCCAGCCACTCATAAGGCGCCCAGGAGGGATGGCGGGTTCTAACCCTGGCCTGACACCCCAGAAAGCCTTGCAACAAGCCAGACGACCCCCCCACTACGCGAGGGCCTCCATTTTCCACATCCGAACTTCCCTCTTGTCGAACTCCACCCAGCAGACCAGCTTATCACAGTCCGGCTTGCATGACCACTTGCGGCCGCATGGTTCATATGTTTATATAATGCAAATAAATGCAGTCATTCTATATCTGTCTTTTTCCTTCTGGTTAATTTCACTCAATATGATCATCTCCATGTCCACCTATTTATAGGTAAATTTTATAACTTCATTTTTCCTAATAGCTGAATAGTATTCCATTGTATAGATGTACCAAAGTTTCTTTATCCAACATCAGTTATCGGCACTCTGGTTGCTTCCAGATTCTGGTTATTGTGAATAGTGCTGCTATGAAAATAAAAGTGCAGATGGGGTTTCTGTGTGTGGTTTTGTCCTCCCAGGGCATATTCCAAGGAGTGGTATGGCTGGGTCAAAAGGGAGCTCAATTCCTGGTCGTTGAAGGGAATGTCCATATTGCTTTCCAAAAAGGCTGTACCATTCGACATTTCCACCAAAAATGGATGAGAGTCCCTTTCTCCCCACATCCACATCAGCATTTGTTGTCCTTGCTCTTTTGGATATGTGCCAGCCTCTGTGGTATGAGATGATACTTCACTGCTGTTTTGATTTTCATTTCTCTGATGATTCCGAATGATGATCATTTTTTCTTTTTTTTTAAATATTTTATTATACCACCGTGAGATATACAATTACAAAGATGTTCATAAGATGTTCATATTTGGGTTTCGGTCATACAGTAGAACTATTTCTTTTTTTTTTAAGTATTTTATTATACCACCGTGAGATATACAAATAAAAAAGATATACAATTAAAAAGTTCATGTTTGGGTTTTGGTCATACAGTGTTCCAGCACCCGTCCCCTCCACCAGTGCCAATCTCCCACCACCAACATCCCGGTTCCCTCTTTTTATATGTCTTTTGGCCATTTGAATTTCTTCATTGTCGAAGTTTCTGTTTCATTTCTTCTTCCCATTTTCTTATGGGGTTGACTGTTTTCTTCCTGCAAAGTTCTATCAGTGCCTGAAATATCCTGGATATTAACCCCTTATTGGATACGTAGTGGGTGAATATTCTTTCCCATTCTGTGGACTGTCTTTATATCTTGGTCACTCTTTCTTTTGAGGCGAAGATGCTTTTTTTTTTTTTTTTTTTGCTTTTTGGGTCACACCCGCAATGCTCAGGGGTTACTCCTGGCTCTGCACTCAGGAATTACTCCTGGCGGTGCTCGGGGGACCATATGGGATGCCGAGGATCGAACCCGGGCCGGCATGAGCATGAGCCGGCCGCGTGCAAGGCAACGCCCCTACCCGCTGGGCTATCGCTCCAGCCCCCTAGGCGAAGATGCTTTTAAGTTTCATGTAGTCCCATTTTGTAGGGCCCAGGTCTCTGAGGTGTATGTTAATGCAGGGAAAACGGTGGAGTCGAAGAGATGTTTCTGGAGCCAGAGTTTCTTTGTCTTTTTAACTATTTCTTCGATGCTTTTTGAAGGCATTCAATGCCACTCTCTTCCTCTTGCTCAGGTCAGGTTTTAGGTCGTTCATCATGTTGACTTCTCGACCTAGGTACATAACTGCTGCATTCAGAGATTTTTGTTCCATTGAGAGTAAATGGGGCCTCTGGAACTAGTTCATTTTTCATGAACATAGTTTTGTTGAGATTCAGTTGTAGACCTAACTTGTCATATTCTCGGTAAAAGTCAGCTAGCATTTGTACCACTTGGCTAATGTTTGGTGTTATTAGAATGATGTCATCAGTGAAGTGGAAGTGGTGTATTTGCAGACCATCTATCTTCACTCCCATTCCTTCCTATTCTAATTGTCACATGAAGTTCTTGAGGGTGGTGCTGAAGAGTTTTGGTGAAATGGTATCACCCTGATGAACCCCTATTTTGACATCGATGATCATTTACTTGTAGAATGGTGAGATCCTGGTGGTGAATCCGTAATACAGCTCACAAAGGATCTTGATGTAATGGGTTTGAATGCTCTGTTTGGCTAGGGCTTTGATGACCACTTCAGTCTCCACAGAATGAAAGGCTTTCTTTAAATCAATGAATGTGGGACGAAGCGTCATTTTCATTCTCTACAAAACTCAGTCAGCTTGGTTACAGTGCAGATATGGTGATTTGCTGAATCCTTTTCATAAGCCAGCTTGCTTGAATGGTTGTCCTCCATTTAATGTTCTACAAAAAGCAGGATAAGAATGCTATCCAAGTCTCTCAAAGAGGAATTGAAAGAGCTATGCCTGGTATACCACGCCTCACTCAAGTGAGAGAAGGAATCAGGAGTTCCGACCTCCATTGCTGTTCCAGAGTCAGGAATGCTGTCTCATTTGCCAAGGCACCGAAAATCAGATGGGCTGGACATATAATGCCATTTGGAGACAACCACTGGACTAGAGCCATTACCAACTGGATCCCACGGGACGTCAAAAGATCACGTGATCTTTTGGCTGCCCATCTACAAGATGCTCAGACTTCCTCGTCAAGTCCCTGAGCGAATGCTTTGAGGCTCTTCGTATTCCTGAAGCAACTAAATGCCATTGGTCTACACTGGCACATGATAGAATCAAATGGAAATGTTACTTGCACCCGCTCGAGCATATCGATGAATAACGGGATGTCAAGTGATCAAGTGATCAAGTAGTTCCATATATTTACCTTTATTTCTAGTTGCTTAGTTAGTGATGTTTCAACTTTGAAGATGTCTTTGGCTTCCAATATTGTGGAGGGTTTGTCTTGTATTTTCTTCAATGTACTTTATGGATTCTCGTCTGATATTGAGATATTTAATCAATTTTGATCTTATTTTTGTGTAGGGTGTTAGACAAATTCACTCTCTTTACATGTAGCTGCCAGTTTTCCCAGCACCACTTGTTGAAGATGGTTTCCTTTCTCCATTTGGCACATTTTTTTGCTCCTTTATCAAAGATTAAATGATCATGTATTTGATGATGGGTGTCAGGACACTAAACTCTATTCCCTATGTCCACAGATCTGTTTTTATTCCATTACTATGCTGTTTTAATTATACTGCTTTGTAGTACAGTTTGAAGTTGGGATAGGTGATGCCTCCCATCTTCTTTTTCCCAAGGATTGCTTTAGCTATTTGTGGGGGGGTTTATTATTCCATACAAATTTCAGGGAGTTTTTGGTCAATTTCTTTGAAGAATGTCATGAG
>JAJIBD010002207.1:0-105126 GCA_021461705.1 Cryptotis parvus
CTTTCTGAGCTCATTCGCCAACGTGGCAAGGCGCTGAGCCTCAGGAGACCAAATGCTAACGTCCAAGCTTGCTAAATGGTGCAGAGAAGCGATAAAAGAAGACCTCAAAGACAGAAGAGCAGAAATACTGGAAGATGCAGAGGAAGCCGGGAAAAGCATTCGCTTTGCCCACCCGCCTGTCCTTCGCCAACTATAAGACCAAGATGACTGCCCTCCGATGCCCTGATGGATCTATCACATCTTCCAGAAAGGCAATGGGAAGATTATCCAGGACTTCTACTCAAATCTCTTTGATAGCCACATCCACCTGCCCACATACCAAATTCCACAGGATGGATATGTCATTCCCAACATTCTCCCTTCTGAAATCCGACATGCCATCTCGCCGGTAAAGAAGGGAACAGCACCAGGCCCAGACAAAGTCAGACCCGAACACCTGAAGAACCTGCCGTCGGTACTCATCAATACACTAGCTCGGCTCTTCACACGCTACCTGTCCGAATGCAAGGTGCCCTCCCAATGGAAAACCAGCAGGACAGTTCTACTGTTCAAGAAGGGAGACATTCACGACATCAGCAACTATCGCCCCATCTGCCTGCTGTCCGTCATCTACAAGCTGTTTACACGAGTCATCCTGAACAGGATTAGCAGAACACTAGATTGAAGGACAACCATGCGAGCAAGCAGGCTTCCGGAAAGGATTCAGCACAATCGACCATATCCACACAGTAACCAAGCTCATTGAGGTTTGTAGGGAGTACAAGATGCCACTCTGTCTCACGTTCATTGATTTACAGAAAGCCTTTGATTCTGTGGAGACTGAAACAGTCATGGAAGGCCTAGCCAAACAGGGTGTTCAAACCCAATACATCAAGATCCTTCGTGAGCTGTATTATGGATTCACCACCAGGATCTCACCATTCTACAAAGAAGTGATCATTCATGTCAAAAGAGGGGTGCGACAGGGTGATACCATTTCACCAAAACTCTTTAGCGCCACCCTCGAGAACATCATGCAAAAATTAGAATGGGAAGGAATGGGAGTGAAGATAGATGGTCGGCAAATACACCACCTCCGCTTGGCTGATGACATCGTTCTAATAACACCAAACATTAGCCAAGCGGCACAAATGCTGGCTGACTTTGACCGAGAATGTGGAAAGATAGGTCTACAGCTGAATCTAAAGAAAACAATGTTTATGAAGAATGAACTAGTTCCAGAGGCCCCATTCACTCTCAATGGAACAAATATCTCTGAATGCAGCAGTTATGTGTACCTAGGTCGAGAAATCAACATGATGAACGACCTAAAACCTGAGCTGCGCAGGAGGAAGAGAGCAGCATGGAATGCCTTCAAAGGCATCGAAGAAATAGCTAAAAGGACAAAGAACCTCTGGCTCCGGGCACATCTCTTTGACTCCACCATTCTCCCTGCATTAACATACGCCTCAGAGACCTGAGCCCTATGAAAGCAGGATGAGAATGCTATTCGGGTCTCCCAAAGAGGAATCAAAAGAGCTATGCTTGGAATATCACGCCTCACTCAAGTGAGAGAAGGAATCGGAGTTCTGACCTCCGCCGCTATTCCAGAATCAGGGATGCTGTCTCGTTTGCCAAGGCATCGAAAATCAGATGGGCTGGACATGTAATGCGATTTGGAGACAACCGCTGGACTAGAGCCATTACCGACTGGATCCCACGGGATGTCAAAAGATCATGTGGCTGCCCACCTACAAGATGGTCAGACTTCCTTGTAAAGACCCTGAAGGAACGGTTTGAGGCTTTTCATATTCCTAAATCAACCAGATGCCATTGGGCTACATTGGCAAGTGATAGGGTCCAGTGGAAATGTTACTGGCGCCCGCTCGAGCAAATCGATGAATAACGGGATACAAGTGACCAAGTGATCAAGAAAACAACCCAGTGCTCGACTTCAGAAGAATGAACAAATATAAGTGTGATGCATGTACACAATGAGGCACTATTCAGCTATGAGACAAAATGAAATTGTGCAGTTTTCTGAAACTTGGATGGAATTGGAAGAAGTCATGTGAAATGAAATGAGTCAGAAAGAAAAAAGATAAATAGTAGATCAGCTCACTCATATGTGGAGTGTAGGGAAACAAAGCATAGGATTAGATAGTCCTGATGGAAACAAACCCTGAAACATGCAGATAGACATTTGATCTGGGCAGACCAAGGTGGATGGAAAATTATATTACAGCAATTATGGAGGGATCTTGCAACTCTAGAGGTAGGTGGCTGTGGTAGCACAGAAAGTATAAACTAGTAATGGCACCATTGCGAGAAAATTATTTAATCTGTCCCTAGTGAAAAGAAAGTTGTTGTAAAAGTCAAAACCTGAGATTTTTCAGCCAAAATTTTACTCATTCTTTTAAGATATAAGTTAACTTGCCCTAAGAATTGACTTTGATATCCAGTGAGCTTACTCCATAGAGTAGTTTTCATTATAAATACTTAGGCAGGGAACAGAGGAAGAAATATGTAAAAAAAATGTGAACATGATAAATATTAAACAAAAGCCAATATGAAATAAGCAAGGGAAGCAAGATCAGAGGAAAGGAAATTGAACTTTGTGAATGCAATGAAAAATATAGATCTGTTTTTATTCCTATCTCTAGCTCAGACTCATTGGTCACATGAAACAATGGAACACAAGTAATTGAAGAACTGGGAGAGGAACAGGAGAGAGAAGTGAGTTCAGTCATGTTTATGGGATTAACAAACATTTGGGTATAATAACTCATACCAGGAATCTGAGATAGTGTAGCAGTTAGGGTGACTGTTGGCATGCACGTGACTTGGATTTAATCCTTGGCGTCATCCAGCCTTTCTGGTACATGTGGTCTTTGACCCTGTTAACTCCTGAGCACTGCCAAGGTGGCCCTGGTTGTCCTCAGCATAGCAAGATTTAAGCTATGTTTAATCTTCTAGTTCTATCATTAAACCTGAAGCCCTGTTTGCCACGTATCACTGGGAGTGACCCTGGGCCACCCGAGTGTGATGTGGGTTATTATCACACTAAAAAAAAAGCATAGCTAAAATGAAAATCACTTCCAGTATCAAATAACCTCAAGATATATTTACTTATTAGTAATTAAAAACGTAAAGCACCACATTTTTTCTAAATTGTTTAGGTTACAAATTTCCACATGTAAAATTGAAATTTACAAATTTTCACCAGTGTCAACTTTGCTCCAAAACTTACCCCCCCAAACTCTCTCCTACCCACAAGCATATCTCCTTAACAGGAATATTTTTCTGAGGGGAGGGATTGAGGGTTTTGTGTGCCACACCTTAGTATTCAGGGCTGATTCCTGGCTCTGAGATCAGGAGGAGAAGGAGTAGTAGGAAGAGGAGGAGGAGGAGGAAGGAGGAGAGGAGAAGGAGGAGAAGGAAGGAGAAGGGAGGAGAAGGAGGAGAAGGAGGAGAAGGAGAGGAGGAGGAGGAGGGAGGAAGGAGGAGAGGAGGAGGAGCAGGAGGAGCAGTAGGAGGATAAAAAAAGAAGAAAAGTTGGAGAAGGAGGAGGGAGAGAAAGTCCCTACCATAGAGGTAGGCTGGGGGAGGGCAGAGGGAATCTGGGGACACTGGTGGTGAGAAATGTTCAATGGTGGAGAGATCTATGCTGGAACACTGTATGACTGAAACACAATCATGAACAGCTTTGTAATTGTTTATTACACAGTGATATAATAAAATTTAAAAAAAAGAAAAAGAGGCAATGGGCAATGGGTCTTGGAAATGAAAAGGGGACAGTGATTGGGGCACACTAACTTTGCAGTTGTCTTTCCAGCTAGTGTATGAGGATTGTGAGCAGCAGATGGCATACAACCATTCTGAGCTGGCCACTTCTAGAAGGTGTAGAGAAATCCGTGCTCACTGACATGAGTTAGAGAAATGGCACTAGTCTGGCAGTATTCCCAACTCCTCAATGAAGTGTTTATCTTTTCATATTAAACCTTAATACAATGTTTGCTCATCTGCCCCATGGTTTTGGTCTTCATTTGATCTGGTTTTGCAAACAATTGTGTAGTAAACAAAGTAGTTATAATGGCAGTGAAATGGTTTCCTAGAAGCATAGCTGGCATATCTCTCATATATGAAGGATCATTAAACACTGTCTTTTTGTAGCATCCTTTTCACAGTACAATTTGTTCTTCCCTTTCCTTTAATTTTAAGCTTGATGCTCTTTTCCTACTTTATTGAATTATTACTTATGTTTGGTCAAAATAAAAACTCACAGCTATGTTAGAACAGAAAAAATATGTGAGGGATTAAAAAGAAAGGATTGGTCACAACAAAGAATTCAGAGATGCAAGAGATCTTTATTTTTAAGTTTTTATTTAGAACTATATTTACTTTATTTTAAAAATATTTTATTATACCACCATATGGTCTGAGGCCCCATTCCGTCACCCAGGAATGGGGGCCGCAAGCCGAGGGGCCCCCCGACCTCACTGTCACTGCTCGCCGCAGCCGTAGTGCGCGTGCCCGCCGCTGTTCCAGAGTCAGGGACACTGTCTCATTTAGCAAGGCATCGAAAATCAGATGGGCTGGACATGTAATGCGATTTGGAGACAAACGCTGGACTAGAGCCGTTACTGACTGGATCCCACAGGATGTCAAAAGATCACGTGGCCGCCACCTAAAAAGATGGTCAGACTTCTTCGTCAAGACCCTGCATGAACGGTTTGAGGCTCTTTATATTCCTGAAGCAACGAGATGCCATTTGGCTACACTGACACGTGATAGGGTCAAATGGAAATATTACTGGTGCCCACTCGAGCAAATCGGCGAATAACGGGATTCAAGTGATCAAGTGACCACCATATGGTATACAGAGACTGGCACACATCCTAAAGGGCATGAATAACCAGTGCTGGCATGGATGCAGGGAGAAAGGGATTATCATCCACTGTTGGTGGGAATGTCAACTGCTGGATGACAGGGCTAGCTAGCTTGGGAGTTTTGCTGTTTCATCCACTCACAGCTTAATCTATTTACATGTTCTTAAGCCATGGTTTACTAATAAGATCTCTCTTCTGTGTAAATACCGGTAAAGGGTGTGTCAGTTACAGAAATAACCTTGACTCTGAATGAGTATCTTCTGTCTTACTATTATATATATTCTAAGACTTCTATGTGATCTGATTGGGCCCAGCTCCTTTTAAACACATTGGACCCAATGTGGGACAGTTAGAATTTGCCAGAAGACTGCCATCCTTGTAATGTTGAGAATATCGTTTAAGATTATAGGAAGGATCATACTAATTTGACCTCAAGCAGGCGAGTGTGATCCTTTTAATATATAGAGAACAAGATACTCACCTGGTGCAAATAATAAATAAGGACCTTGTGGGCACTATCTATATTACATGAAGCCCATGAAATTAAGATGTATTACTTTATACCAGCCCTTTCTGTCTCTTTCCAGTGTTTTACATAAGAGACAATCTCATAAACTCTGAAGAAGGGATTAGTTCTTGGCACTATCATTTGTATAGACTTTTATTAAGGTGTGGCACCACACTTCTACACTCTTCTACTATATAGAAGCTGTTTAGTTGCTCTTTGTTGACTGAACCCTCCCTGAAGTTAGGATTACTTTTGTATATATAAGGGGACTGGTTTAAGATACTTTTCCTTCTCTGGTCAGATACACTTTAGTGGGACTCTCTCTGGTGGGATCCTCTTTGGTAGGAGACTAGGTCTCTCATGTCTTGCCTAAGTTCCTATCAGAGCTAGAGGTCTTCAGTTATATTGGATTGTGGTGGTAGAGCTTGTTGTACTATTAAAAGAATTTTGGAACTGTGCCTGACTCCTCAGTTTTCATCTATTCCCTGGTGGCCCAGGAGGTAGAAGAGAACATCTGTCCTGATACTGTTGGGGACCCCAGAGGCTCCATGACACTCGACTGGCACTGCCTTTTTGAAAAACAATATGGATATTCCTCCAAAAACTAGAAATTGAACTTCCATTTGACCAAGTCATACCACTCCTGGTAATATATCTTGGGAGGCCAAAAACACACAGCAGAAACACAATCTGAACTTCTATATTCATCACAGTTCTATTCACAATAGCCAGAATCTGAAAACAACCAGAGTGCAGAGAACAGACACTGGATAAGGAAACTTTGGTCCATCTACACAATGGAATACTATGCAGCTGTTAGGAAAAATGATAAAATGAAACTATTAAATTTTCCTATAAATGGATGGACACAGAGAGGATCATGCTTAGTGAAATTAGCCAGAAGGAAAAGGACAGATATAGAATGACTGCATTTAATAATATATTATTATATAATATAATATATATTAATAATAATATAAAACTGCATTTTAATAAATATATATTTTATTATATATATTTATTATTTATTATTATATATATAATATATATATTTATTAAAATATATATTTGATATCACAAATAAATGCAGAAACTAAATGCACAAATAAATGCAGAGACTTCGCAGACATGGGGCAGAGCTGCTACTGGCTCTCCCTGTGACAAGCCGCTCACGAGGCGCCCAGGAGGGATGGTAGGTTCCTAGCCCTGGCCCACCATCCCAGCAGAGCCACCCAACAAGCCAGACGACCCCCCCCACTCCATGAGGGCCTCCATTTTCCACATCCGACTTCTCTCTCGTCAGACCTCCACCCAGCAGACCAGCCTATCAGCTCCCGGTTCGCGGCCTCGCGGTTTATCAATAAATGCTGGACTTAGAGATGACTACAAGAGTATGCTACCTGCACGGCAGAGCCTGGCAAGCTACCCGTGTTGTATTTGATATATATGCCAAATACCAGTAACCATTTTAGACCTCATTCTGGAATGGATTGAGGCTCTTTATGTTCCTGGAGCAAGCAGATGCCTTGGGCTCTACTAACATGAGACAGGACATATGGAGATGTTACTGGGGCCCGCTGGAGGAAATCGATGATGAACGGGAAGAAAAAAAAAAATATATATATATATAATATATATATATATAATGATACCCGATATCCAAGGCCAGGCGAAACATGAATTAGGAGGTCTTGTCAATAGGAGGATGCAAGAGAGTTAAGATGTTATTACCAATAAAGGTATACAACCAAGCTGAAAATCCTAGAAGAAAAGCGTGGACACTTTGCAATATATAATCTTCCAAAACTGAACTAGGAGGAAGCAAAAAATTCTGAACAAACATATATTAAACAAAGTATTAAAGCAATAATTAGAGATATCCTCAAGAACAAAATCTCATGTGCAGATGGATTGACTAATAAGGTTTATAAAACTTTCAAAGAAGACAGCTATTAATAGTTCTCGTAATAGAATTTTCTTCTTTGTGATGTAGTTGTAAGGGGGGTTGTTTTCCTAACCTCTCCCTTCATTACAGTTTCAACACTTAGAAATAAAGTTAATTTTTGCATATTGATTTAATATCTTGCCACTTTACTGTATACATCTGTTATGATAATGATGATGTTGGTGGTGGTGCTTCCAGATGCTGCTCAGGGGATGCAGGTGCCACTTCTGATGATTCCTGGCTAACTAACCTGGTGGTTCAATGTTAGAGTCAACAGATGTGTGCTCTTACTTGGGTCCTGTGGTACCAGGGATTACTTGGAGATCAGCAGAGCTATGACAGATGGTGTTCAGGGATCTCCAGGGCTGTTGTGGAGATGCGGTACCAAAGGTGGGACTGAGGTCTACAGCATATGTGACCTTAATCCTTGTATTATGTCCCCAGCTTTATTTCTGTAGTTTTTAGTAGCCTCATTAAGAATTTCTATTTGTCTGTCATATATGAATATTGGTGGTCTTGTCTTACTCCTAATTTGGGCTCCTATTATCTTTCTCATTTAATTTTTATCGAAAAGGACTTTAAAACTCTGTTGAATAGTAGTGGTGAGTTTGGACTGTCTTGCTAAGTCCCAACATTATTCTGCTGTGAGCTGTGGGTTTGAAATACGGAGATTTATTTTCTCTAGAGATGCTCGTTCTAGTCCCAATTTATTGAGAACAATATATTTTTGTCATTACTATGGGTGGGGGTGTTGAGTATTGTCAGCCATCTTCTCAGAGCCTACTGATATGACCTTGTGGTATTTCATTCTTTTGTTGATGGTGTGTTTTATTTTAATTAATGTGCCTCAAACATACCGAGTTCATCTGGCCATGGTGAGTCTTCCTCTGAATATATTGTTGGGGTTTTGCTAAAAATATTTACTAAAATTTTATTAAGTGCTTTTGTGTCTGTGCTTACCAAAGATGTTGGACAATAGATTTTATTTATTTGTTTCTTATTTATTTATTTTAGTACTGTGCTTGTTTGGTCTGGGTGTCAGTGGAATATAAAATGTGGAAAATGTGTATGGGAGGACTGGAGAAATAGTTCAACAGGCTGAGGGACTCCTGTGTTTGCAGTAGCCCCAAGTTCAATCCCTGAAACCACTTAATTCCCTGAGTAACTCCTGTGGTTACTCCTGAACACCAAGACTGGAGTCGCCCTTGAACACTGCTGGGAATGACCCCAAAATGAACAAGAAATAAATTTGGGAATCGTCCCTACACTTTCAGTTTTCGGAAAGCTTTTGTGAGGAATAAATGTTAGATCTTCTTGAGAGTTTGGTAGAATTTACTAGTGCCACTCTCTGGTCCTGGATTCTTATTCTTAGGGAGATTTTTACTTGTGATTGGTCTGTTCAAGCTATTTATTCCCAGTTAAGTTGAGATGAATGAGTTTAAAATGTGTCCATTTCTTCTAGGTTGTTCAAAATTTATTTGCATATATATTCATAGTGAGAATAGTATGTATTCAGTCATAGTATTCAGTCATTCTCATCATCCGGAAACCATAGCTCCTCAGAACTCCTTCTTGATCACTTGAATCCCGTTATTCATCGATTTGCTCGAGCGGGCACCAGTAACATTTCCATTGGACGCCATCACGTGCCAATGTAGCCTAGTGGCATCTGGTTGATTCAGGAATATGAACAGCCTCAAACCGTTCGTTCAGGGTCTTGACGAAGAAGTCTGACCATCTTGTAGGTGGGAAGCCACGTGATCTTTGACATCCCATGGGATCTAGTCGGTAACGACTCTAGTCCAGCGGTTGTCTCCAAATCGCATTACATGTCCAGCCCATCTGATTTTCGATGCCTTGGTAAACTAGACAGCGTTCCTGATTCTGGAATAGCGACAGAGGTCAGAACTCCAGATTCCTTCTCTTACTTGAGTGAGGCATGATATTCCAAGCATAGGTCTTTAGATTCCTCTCTGGGAGACCCGAATAGCATTCTCATCCTGCTTTCGTAGGGCCCAGGTCTCTGAGGCATAAGTTAATGCAGGGAGAACGGTGGAGTTGAAGAGATGTGCCAGGACCCGGAGGTTCTTTGTCCTTTTAGCTATTTCTTTGATGCCTTTGAAGGCATTCCATGCTGCTCTCTTCCTCCTGCGCAGCTTAGGTTTTAGGTCGTTCATCATGTTGACTTATCGACCTAGGCACACATAACTGCTGCATTCAGAGATGTTTGTTCCATTGAGAGTGAATGGGGCCTCAGGAACTAGTTCATTTTTCATGAACATAGTTTTGTTGAGGTTCAGCTGTAGACCTATCTTTCCAGATTCTCGCTCAAAGTCAGCCAGCATTTGTGCCGCTTGGCTAATGTTTGGTGTTATTAAAATGGTATCATCAGTGAAGCGGAGGTGGTGTAGTTGCCAACCATCTATCTTCACTCCCATTTCTTCCCATTCTAATTGTCGCATGATGTTCTCGAGGGTGGCGCTGAAGAGTTTTGGTGAAATGGCATCACCCTATCTAACCTCTCTTTTGACATCAATGATCACTTATTTATAGAATGGTGAGATCCTGGTGGTGAATCCGTAATACAGCTCACGAAGGATCTTGATGAATTGGGTTTGAACACCCTGTTTGGCTAGGGCTTTGATGACCCTGAGGGTCGAAGCTCTCTGAACTCCACCCAAGAGAAAAGCTATCTCCTCCCCATTGAGATTCATCAGTAAAGCTCAAGATGAGAGCCTACTACTGAGAGTGTACCACCTACACAGCAGAGCCTGGCAAGCTCCCTGCGTCAGATTTGATATGTCAAAAACTAGTAACAATTATAGACCTCATTCCCATGACCGGAAGGAATGGTTTGAGGCTCTTCGTGTTCCTGGAGCAAGAAGATGCCCTTGGGCTATACTTGCTTGTGACTGGACTTAAGGAGATGTTACTGGTGCCTGCTCGAGCAAATCTAGGAACAACAGGAAGACAAGTGATACAGGAGATACTATAATAAGTACAAGCTGATAGAGCAATGGATCATAAATGAAACCCTAGTTACCAATCATCAGACATATTAGCAATTGATTTATGACAAAGGAATAGATTTCGTAAGTGGAGCAAGCAAAGTCTCTTCAACAAATGGTATCTACAAAATTGGATAAACACTCATAAAAATTATGCTGGAGCGATATCTCATACTGTGCACAAAAATACTATTTAAACTTATTCAATATCTATATGTCATAATAAAAACAATAAAATGCTCTGAGGAAAACATAGACAGAGATTTTTAGGACATAAAAACAAGAGTCCTCAGGAATATGCCTTCACTGACAAAGGAAACAACTGAAAACACAAGCAAGTGAAACTTTAGGAATTTGAAAAGTTTCTGCATTGCAAAATAAACTCAAGTGAAAATAAAAAGATTCCAAGTGATATATTATATTATTCCTATATACTATTCAGATACAGGACTAACATAAAATCTATGAAGCAGTCATAAAGCTAAGCAACAAAATATGGAAATGCAATAACCCCATTAAAATTGGGGAGAAAGATAAACAGATAACTAAACATTTCCGTGAAGAAGATATAAAATTGCCAATAAATTTGACAGTGTATTTATTATGACTTAGTATCAGGGAAACACAAATTAAAACAACAACAATGTATTGCCACACTTCAATCAGAATGCCAAATATGCAAAGAAAAAAAACAACAACCTGAGGGCACAGCATTAAGGCATTTGCCTTGCACGTGGCCAACCTGGGTTTGATTCCCTGGCATCCCATATGGTCCCCTGAGCGCTGCCAGGAGTAAATCCTGAATGTAGAGCAAGGAGTAACCCCTGAGCATTGTTGGGTGTGACCCCCAAAAAAAATAAAGCAAAAAAAAAATCAACCTGAAAGCAAATATTGAAAGGGACATGGTGAAAAAGGTGCCTTTGTCAATTTCTGTTGGGAATGATACCAGATCCAGCCTCATAGAAATCAATATGGAAATTTCTCAAAACAAAACAAGACTAGATTCCTATTTAAAGCAGCTCCTCCACTTCTTGGTATCTACTCCCCAAACTCAAAAACATTAATTTGAAAATATATGTGCAGATCTGTGTTTCTTTTTTTTTATTTGTTTATTCATTTATTTATTCATTCATTTATCTATCTATTTATTTAATTTTTTTTTTACAATTAAAAAGTTCATGTTTGGTTTTGGTCATACAGTGTTCCAGCACCCGTCCCTCCACCAGTGCCCATCTCCCACCACCAACATCCCCGGTTCCCTCCCCCCTTCCCCAGCCCCCCTCCATGGCAGGTTCTTTATTTCTTTCCCTTTCTCTCTCTTTCTCTTTTCCTTCCCTTCCAGACTATGGATTACAGAACATACATTAAAAAGGTTGTCATGTGTATCCTTTTGCCTCTATTTAATGCTCAGTTCTAGGTTGGCATTAGTACCCTCGACAATTATTAGCACACTGTTCCATTTTCTGTCTTACCAAACCTCTGACTCCCACACGTTTGGGATAATTTCCACCTTTGACAAGACCTCCTGATATATGTTTCACTTGACCTTGGATATTGGTATCATAATATGTACATATATATTTATGCCATGCAAATAAATGCAGTCATTCTGTATCTGTCTCTCTCCTTCTGGCTAATTTCGCTCAACATAAACTTCTCCATGTCCATCCATTTATAGGCAAATTTGATAACTTCATTTTTCCTAACAGCTGCCACAGTATTCCATTGTGTAGATGTACCAAAGCTTCTTTATCCAGTCATCGATTTTCGGGCACTCTGGTTGCTTCCAGATTCTGGCTATTGTGAATAATGCTGCTATGAACATAAAAGTAGGGATGGTGTTTCCGCTGAGTATTTTTGGTTTCCCAGAGTAGATTCCCAGGAGTGGTATGGCTGGGTCAAATAGGAGTTCAATTTCTAGTCTTTGGAGGAAAGTCCATATTGTTTTCCAGAAAGGCTGTACCAGCCGGCATTCCCACCAACAATGGATGAGTGTCCCCTTTGCCCCACATCCACGCCAGCACTTGTTGTTCTTGCTCTTTTTGAATATGAAGATCTGTGTTTCTAACAAGTTATTTACCCCTAGTATAAAGATAAAGATATGGTAGCAAACCAACTGTCCAAAGATATATGAAAAGATAAGGAAATAGTGGTATATATACACAATCAAATAGAATGAAAATCACTAGGGAAAAATTAAGTTATAAAATTTACAGCAAGTTGAATGAAAATTGTAAGGTATCATTTTGAGTGAAATAAACCAGAAGAAGAAGGTCAAATGCTGGAAAATTACACTTGTCTGTGGTGTATAAACAAATAAATCAAGTATGCAGAGAAGAGCAATCAATAATAATACTTAAGTACTAGAATATAAACTGAGAGTATCAGTTTGGTATAAAGGAATGTGTTTGGTTGACTAAAAATGATACAGGAACATAAATGAAGAATCTTGAGTTCATTTATGGTGTTAAGGAAGGTAACAGTATTCCCCCACCCCAAATTATAATTGCCTTTTAACAAATAATTGAGTAAAGGAGGAAGGGAAGGAACATTACACCAGAGATGACATAGGGATGGCTGTATGTCAAGAACACTTTGGTGGTGGAGCAATGGTACCAAGTTCTGAACACTGTCATAGTCTTATTACCTAAATGATAATAAAATTGTAAAAAAAAATATCTCTTTGATGTATACAGGGGTGTTGGGGAATGGCCACTGGGGTCCGGGGTCCCCCGACAGTGTCAGGACAGAGGTTGTCTTCTACCTCCGAGGACGCCTGGAGAACAGATGAAAACTCATGAATCCGGTGCAGTTCCAAAAATGGCTTTTAATAGTACAAAAGCTCTTCCACAGCACACCAATATAATGAACAAACTTTAGCTCTGGTCCGAACTTAGACCATACAAAAGAGCCTAAGTTTCCCACCCAAGATAAAGAGGATCTCACCCGAAGCTGAGTCCTACCCAGAAGGAGCAAAAGGCCAAAAGCCAAAAGCCAAAAGCCGCAGGAGCCAAAAGCTGAAGGCTGAGGAACCAAAAGGCAAAAGGTGAAGGGGCCTCAAGTCAGCCCCCTTATATACACCAAAGTAATCCAATCGGGAGGTTGTCATGTCAACAAAGAACCCTAAACAGAGTGTAGTGCCACACCTTATTGCAGGTATAAACAAAGGTTATGCCAAGGACTAAGGAGATTATCTCTTATGTAAAACACTGGAGAGAGAGAGGGCTGATATAAAAGTAATACATCTTAACTTCATGAGCTTCATGTAATCTAGATGGTACCCACAAGGTCCTTCTTATTATTATCTGCACCAGGGTGATTCTGAGTATCTTGTTCTCGTGTACTGAAAGGGTCACTCTCGCCTGCTTAGAGCAAACTAGTATGATCCTTCCTATAGTCTTCCTATAGTCTCAACGTAGCCAGGGTGTAGTCTCCTGTTAAATTCTAACTGTCCCACGTTGGGTGCAGTGGGTATAAAGAGGAGCTGTGCCCAATCTAGAAAACATGGAAGTCTTAGTAGATGTATAAGTCAGAAGTTATTCAATCAAGGTGACTTCTGTAAGTGCCACACCCTCTAGCAGTGTTTACATAGAAGAGAAATCTCATTAGAATGAACCTTGACTTAAGTAGATTAAGCTGGGAGTGGGCAAAACAACAAAACTCCCAGAATAGCTAAACCTGTCCTCCAGCACAGGGGAATTATAAATAATTCTTAATAAGTCAGTTAAAATTTCAATATAGCAAATAATCACAAAATAAACTGGATAATACTGGATAAAATACTCTAAATCTATTTATAAGTGATACTGTTTTAATAATACATTAAGCACATTAGTAACTTGATAGAAATAAGAATAATTTAATATGTTAAAATTTGAACATATTACTTAACAATTTGCCTTTATACATAAAATTTAATGTGCTCTATTCTCAAAATTGTATATAAATAAAACAATGAGAAAGTATTTGGTTTTGTTTACTGCATTTCCATGCTTTTATGCATAACATTATTGCTAATTTCTTTTCATCATCTGGTGGTTTAAGGAACTGAGTAATAACACAATGTATCAACATTCATCAGAGCTGTCTGAATTCATTAACATAAAAATTCTAAACATGTTGATTCATGTTTGTTTAGAAAATTATTTAAAGTAAAATGCCACATCAAATAAATTTATGTTTAGTTTACCTTACTTGAAACTACAGAACATTATAGCTAACATTTTCTATGCTGTTTTTAAAAAAATCATAGAAGATAGCTAACAAGTGTAATCTTTAAGATTCAAAATTATTCAGTAACTAAAATGAGAAAACATATGTAATTTCAGTTTCACTTTTGGGGAAAAATTAACTAAATACTTATGAAGAAATGTCTGTAAATTGAGGCTTTACCTAATTCTTGTTGATTGCATAGAAGATCTCTATTGTTTATTTTCTTACCTTGAGGCTTTATCTAATTCTTGTTGAATACAAAGAAGGAAGCTCTCTAGTTGTTTATTTTCTCACCATAGAACTTTGGAAATTCTGTATTTTTATGACACTCCTATAAATTATTTGATAGATTAGGACATTCAGCATATTTCCCCAAATTAAAGAAAAAAAATCTTTAAATAACTGAAACAACAATGAAATGTTGTGTACACTATCTGGGGGAGTCTAGATTTCTTGGGTATATGATAATGTCTTAGCTTAATGCCACAAAAAAAGTACCATAAACAAGTATATGTTAGCAATTAACACTGAGAATATCAAGGTAGTTGATTTTTAGATTTTCTTCCTGACCACTTCTTGCTATGCTATGACTAGGCTTTTCCACTAAGCTTGGAAGAGTAGAAACAAACGGGGGCGTTGGTGGTGGGCGATGGGCACTGGTGGCAGGATGGGTGCTGGAACATTGTATGACCAAAACTCAAATATGAACTTTTTAATTGTATATCTTTGTAATTGTAAAAATAAAAAAAATTTTAAAAAAGACAGCAAATATTATGCTCTCCCTATAAAACCACTGATTCAGTTCAGAGTCCTGTACTATGACCTAATTTAGCCTATTTATTTCACTAAAAGTCCAATCACATGTGTGTATCACTACAGAATATATTAATTTTTTTGCTTTTTTTTGGGTCACACCTGGCAATCATCAAGAGTTACTCCTGGCTCTTCAATCAGATATTACTCCTGGCGGTGCTCAGGGGACCATATGGGATGCCAGGGATCGAACCTGGGTCAGCTGCGTGCAATACAAACTCCCTACCTGCTGTGCTATCGCTCTGGCCCCTATATTAATTTTTGAAACAGAATTTAATAGCATCCAGATGAGCATGATAGAATGTTCTATTTATTGAACATTCTGCATTTGGTTTTCTGTTAACTGAGTAAATATTGACTACATTCTATTAATTCAACAAATAGTTACTGCTCTAGGTATTATTTAGGGAACAAATATAAAGAGACAAACAAAATAGAACTAAGGCTCTAAGTTGGGGTAAAAAGGACTAGCACTTGGTTTGAAAAGATTGTGCTGGATAATGTCTTAGGAAGCATTGACACAACCCCTAATTGTTTTCAAGTAGTTATAGTAGAGTTTAGAAAGTTCATGAAGAGAGAAAGAGAGAGAGAGGTGATATTAATTAGCCTTTTTAAGTGTTGCTACATATAATATCTTACAAGAACATTGAAAAATGATTGGTGCACAGTGAGAAGGTGAGAAGAAAGGGCATTGCCAATTAGATTATTGATTTGATCACCCTAGGAGTTCTACAGAAAACAAATTGGATTCATATGAACTAACGGAACAGAGGAACTATGGAGGAGGCTCTTTCATAGCCCAGTTGAGAGGGTTTGGTGGCTCAAAAACAAAGTGGCAGAAGAGTAAAAAGGCCTTGTGGCTCTGGTGATGGCCCTTGGCCTAAGCACCAGGAGCTGCTTCTCCCTGGTGCTTCCACTCCAGCCCAGGCACAGGGACCCCATGTCCAAGGTGCTGGCCTTATGGCCCAGACATCAGAAGCCGCCGTTCATTCCATCTGAACTCCCCACCCCAGGATGCTGTCCCGGGGTCTTTATTTATAGCCAGGTTCAAAACCCTGGCCTCAACTGTCTAACAGTTTCCCAACTGTAGAGTCCTGGCCCTTTATCTTCTATGGTTCACCATAGAGTTGTATTTTTTAGCTCTAATGTTGTACCAATCCCTCTACAGGTGTTTCAGGATTTCCATCATCATCTTAAAGTCTATTTTCTCCTCTCTAGTCCAGCTTCCTCTAGCCCAGTATTTTAATTTAATTTAATTTTATTTATTTATTTATTTTTTGCTTTTTTTGGGTCACACCCAGCAATGTTCAGGGGTTTCTCCTGGCTCTGCACTCAGGAATTACTCCTGGCGGTGCTCGGGGGACCATATGGGATGCCGGGCATTGAACTCAGGCTCGCACAGGCCTGCCACATGCAAGGCAAACGCCCTACCGCTGGGCTATTGCTCCGGCCCTAGCCCAGTATTTTAATTTTAATCTCACCTTAATCTTCTTTCTCTCCCTTTGACAATTAAAAAATGGCATTTGTCCATTCCTAGTGTGCACTTTTAAAAATCAAGAGTGGCGGTATATTTCAGCCACCGCTCAGATCTGAGATTTAGAGAAGAAGCTTGGATTGTAACTAAGATTGCTATTTGGAAATGTAACTAAGATTTTTATTTGCTAATAGTCTGGAAAAAGATATATTTTAAAATCCTTATTTCTACGTGAAGTAAACATGTTTAAACCACAGACTTTACAATTAAATTTTACTTTGCGTTAGTAATTTCCCTAAATTGGGCCGGAGTGATAGTCCTGTGGGTAGAGCATTTGCCTTGTACTTGGCCGGCCCATGCCAGCCTGGGTTTGATCCCTGGCATCCCATATGGTCCCCGAGCACCGCCAGGAGTAATTCCTGAGTGCAGACCCAGGAGAAACTCCTGAGCATCGCCAGGTGTGACCCAAAAAAGAAAAAAAATTCCTAAATTTCCTCATTAAAAGTTAATATGTATGAACTAAAACACTGAAATACTTAGGTGGATCTTTAGTAGTAATTTTGCATTAATTTGGGGAATGATTCATATTTGATTTATCACTCTTTAAGTGTGGATTCTGAAGGTCAACATTAAAATAAATTCAAAGAAAAATGACAAATATAAAGCTTTGCAACATAACAAGACAAATAATAAAATATATTTCTTATAAAAACATTTTGAAGTATAATTGTGCTTTGCTTTAAAGCTTGCTTTTAAAATGGATAATTTGCCAGCTCATTTTTATATTGGAAATAATATAAGAATAAAATAAATTTTTTTCTGTGTGATTTTATAATAAAAATGAGATGAATACAAAAAATTTATAAATAAACTAAATGACCCTTGAATAATACGCAAAATACTAATAACACAAAAGGTTTTTCAACAGCAACCTATGCATTGTTGTGGATGTTATGGATACTAGCATTTAACCTTAGACGTTCAGAGGGTTTCAAATAATAGACAGATCATTATGCTTCTTGACACTATCACATAAAATTGACCTAATTTTTTCAGCAAAGTTATTTATTATTTTAACATATTATGTTAACCACCTAAAATATGTCTCTACTAATTTTTAGGTAAATTTCTATTTTATTATAAAAATAGGGTGTTGTTTGAATTTTCAGCAAGCAGTTTTAGGAACATATATTCGTAAGAAGTAGGAGTATGGGAAATTACTTTAATATATTTTAATAATTTCAACCAACATCAGTTGTGTTTAACAGGATTAAACAATAATAGACTCGGTATCAAATTTAGAGACTGTAAAGAACCTGAGATTACTTAGTATCATTAAAGTGTTCTGGTGTACATTTCACTTAATCTATATACTTTCCACAAATAGGTGATTCATTGATATGCAAATTTATATTAAAATATTAGTTTATTTCTTGTTTGGAGCCACACCCAAAATGCTCAGGGTTTGAAATGCTCAGGTATCTGAAATGCTCAGTAATAGAATCCCTGGCAACTGATTCAACATGTATCAATCTCAAAAAATTAATGTAATGAGAAAGAAAAAAGAAAGACAAAGGCCAGAGTAGGTTTCTTACCATTCTCCCATCAACCCAGGTTTGATCCCTGTCATTGCATATGGTACCTGCACTCCCCAGAGTGATCTCTGAACAAGAATCGTGAGTAAGCCCTGAGAATTGGTTTGCTGCCCCATAGATAAAACATAAC
Source organism: Cryptotis parvus (assembly GCA_021461705.1). NCBI lineage: Eukaryota > Metazoa > Chordata > Mammalia > Eulipotyphla > Soricidae > Cryptotis > Cryptotis parvus. The sequence goes on from JAJIBD010002207.1 coordinate 18,554, forward strand.
AAAACAGAATATATGGTTTTGTATTTGATGAAGTATGTTTTCAAAATAATATGTGTAGTGCAAATACTTTTCCAATTCTAAGTCCATTCTTCTACATAGATCAATATTTATGAGATTTGTTTTAATGAATATTTTCATACCATTTTTATGATATATGAAGCCGTAATTTTTAAATTAATTGCTTTTAATGGAGACATCAACATCATATATAGTAGCTTCTATGCTTTATTATTTTGCATGTGGCTGACCAAGGTGTGATTTCCAACACTGCATATGGTCCCTAAGCCCACCAGGGGTAATTCTTGAGTGTATAGTCAAGAGTAAACTCTGAGCAATGACAGCTATGCCCAAACTCAAATAAAATTAAAGCCCTATTTCTAACTAAGTTATAACACTAACCAACACTATTTTCTATATTTTCAACTAAGTACTTATTAAACAATTTAAAATTTTGACCTGTCATACAAATATCAGTGGATTGTCCATAGTGTAGCAAGTAATGTTTCAAGTTGTGTGAAAACAATGGTATAATAAAACAGATAGTTTACTGGTCTTGTGAAGATTACAATTACATCACATTACAAAATATGCAAATGTTTCTTGCCTCATTTCATTCTTAGCCACAGAATTCAAAGGATGGGCATATAGCTCAAGGAAATAAAATGGTACCCAGGTATTTATGATGAATATATGGAAAAAGTGAAATGACCTCAACATCACATTGTTTATATGACAGAATGCACAGTTCTCCTGCTGTATAAAATGAACTTGCATGAATGCATGATTATAGTAGTCTACTAATATGTTGGCTGTTCCCAAAGTCTGCAAATCATATTATTTTTCTGAAAAGGTTCTATTTAACAGCAACAGCAATTTTGAATTAAAATTTATTTTATTTGTAGAAAATATGAGTGGGAGGGGATAGTCAATATGTAAATAGATTTTAGTGAGTATAAAGTTGATGTGATAATGTGTCTATCACAGTCCAGATCATGGACACCCACCCTGCAGCAGTTTTTTCTTAATCCGGCCCAGGTGTGCTGAACCAGAGACTCTCAGACATGGGCAGAGCTGCTACTTGCTCTCCCTGTGCCCAGCCGCTCATGAGGCACCGGGAGGCATGGCAGGTTCTAGCCCTGGCCTGCCACCCCAGCAGAACCTCACAACAAGCCAGACGACCCACCCCGACTCCATGGGGGCTGCCGTTTTCCACATCCAGACTTCCCTCTCGTCACAACTCCACCCAGCAGACCAGACTATCACAGCCCAGCTCACGTGGCTGCTAGCTGCTAGCGGCTCGCGCCGGTTCATCAATAAATGCTTTATTTAGAGGTGACTACACCGAGTATGCCACCCGCATGGCAAGCCTGGCAAGCTGCTTGTGTGGTATTTGATATACCAAATACCAGTAACATTTATATTAGGTCATTCCCATGACCTAATATAATGGCTTGAGGCTCTTTATGTTCCTGGAGCAAGCGGATGCCTTTGGGTTCTACTGGCATGAGACAGGACATATGGAGATATTACTGGTGTCCGCTCTAGCAAATAGATGATGAATGGGAAGATAGTGATAGTGACAGTGAAAGTTATTGTAGGCTAATACAAAAGAACAACAACCAGATGTCTTTAGTTAAAGTTTGCAAATACTTGTTATACAGTTTCTCTTCTGTGCTGTACTTGGGATCTTTAATACCTCTTCCTCTAACCAAATTATCTTAATTTCCTACTTTCTACTTTTTGTGATACATGAATTCGACCATATTAAAGTTACTTAAAAGGGCCAGACAGATAGTACAGTCACGTGCTTCACACACAACCAACCATTGTTTATTCCCTAGTACCACATGTTTCCCTAAGCATTGCAGATACATTTCTGAAAGGCTCTGTCTGAGCGCTGCTGGGTTAATCCCTGGCACTGCAGGACCTGACCAGCACTTCATCCTCAGACCCTTGATTTGCATCTCAAGCAAAGTTGTCCTGGAATCCCTAATTGAGAGCCGCAGGCCTCCCAAGGAGCACTTGAGAGGTTAGAAAAATAAAATATAGTTTTATATTTAAATATAATTTTGTATTTATGATTCAGTCCATATCTTATGTAAGTAATGAAATTTGCCTTATAAATGATTTTAATTTATGTGCCTTTTTGAAGTGTAGCATTTTCTAAAGCTTTTTATATAAACTTACCCCCTTTATGTTCAGGTTGAGAGACCCTTGTATTGTGCGGACCATGCCCTGGCTCCTGATCTGTGCTCAAGAACCACTCCTTGCAGGGCGCAGGGGACTATCTGGATTGACAAGCATTGAACCTGGATTTGCTTCACAAAAGGAAAGTGTGCTATCATTGCATTTAACACAAATGATGATTAAACAATTAAAATTATTTCAAACATTGAAACACTTAAACAACAAGATAATTCCTAATTTCACTGAAGAGATGTTAGCCTAAATTAATAGAAATGAAATTTAAAAGTTGGTGGACCTCCCACAGTGCCATCATGTCAACTCACCTACCAGACCTGCTCTTCACATTTACAATCAAATGTCAAGGAGATGAAAGTCAAGGTGCTAGAATTCATGGGCACACCATATAATGGCACCCTTGGGTGGGGACATGCTGAATGCCCTCCCTGTCAAAGCCCTGGCAGCTGCACCATGACCAATTACTGCCACTAGGCCAACTACCCAACTCCACTTCTTTTCTAATAATCTCTGCAGATACAAACTATGAAAATTCAAGGTACTTGTTTTTTCAGGCTGAGAACTCTGGGGTTTTCTCAGAATGGGGCCAGACAACCTCCCCCAACCAGCACTCTGATACTTCCAGAAGTTCCAGTAGCCAAACTCACTTCCCACAGCTGCCACCATGTCAACTCACGGGACTAGTTCTACAGATCCTGAATTGTTTGGACTTGCAAATTTCACAATATTGAAACTCCAGTAGGAGCATAACAAATCAGATGGGAAGCTAATATTGAAACCAAGTAAATTCAGCAGATAAAAACAATAACACAGAAAGCTCAACTAGCAATAGACAGCTTAGTAAATATTCATCCAAGAACTTAAGAATGCCATGGTGAGATATGGCAATTTTCACAAATTACTTTTGCTGACAATTCCTTTAATGATTTAATTATAGCAAATATTAAAATAAATTATGTGCCTCCTAAGGGGGCAAGCTTGGGGTGAGGGATGATTGGGAAAATGGGGCAATGGTGGAGGAAAAGTTACTCTGGTGGTGGGGTTGGCAGTGGAAAATGTAAAGCTGGTAACAATGGTATTATGAATAACTTTGTAAACCATGGTGTTAAAAAGGTACTATGATTATATAATTAAAACCATTTTTCAACAAAAACTAATTGATGGGTGACATTATAGGTCATGAAAGGAAGAAAAAATGCTTTCATATTACTAATCCCCAACTTAGGATTTCTTTATTATACCATGGAAATACATCCCTCCAAGTTGATAAAGTAAAATAGATGTTTCTAAATTAAATTTCAGATCTAGGGTTTTTTACTTATTGCTTGTTTATTATGGGATGTTACTGGTGCCCACTCGAGCAAATCGATGATGAATGGGAAGACAGTGATACTGTGATACAGTGATTGTTTATTATAGTTTTTGTGCTACTTCTGGTGCTGTGGAGGTGCTATTCCCATCAACTGCTATGGGTCACTCCTGGTAGTTCTTAGGGACTGCGGTGTGTCAGGAATCCATGTCTCCATGAAGAGCATGCTCTCGAGCCCTGGGCACTACATAGCAAGCACCTCTGGTAGGACTTTTTATATAATCATGTTGAGACTCATTTGTAGCAATATACTTTCTCTCCACTTGTATAAAGTGACCATATTCAGGGCATGAGAGAAAAATTACTTAACGTAGCAAAGAATAAAAGCAATTCTACCACCAATAATGTAGAATTTAATTATATTCAAAGCAGGGAGAGTTTAATTAATGATCAAGCTTTCAATATTGAATTTAAATTGTAAAAATTTGGTAATCTATGTATCATTACTAGAAAAGAGTGTACTAAACTTATTAAAATTTATTTTCCTGAAAAAACACACATTCCCAAGCAGCAATGAACTGAAAATTATGCTGTTTTAGAGGTCTATTGGTGACTTTTAAACACAGATTTATATGGGTATATTTTAATTAGTGCTGTATTTTAGATATATCAAAGGCAAGTATATTCACACATTTATAAACCCCTCTAGTATATACAGCTTTGATTTTAGCACTTAAAATTATATGACATTATATAAATTTTTGGTGCTAAAATTTTTCTTACTTGGATTAGTTTCCTTTTAATTTCATATGTTTAAAATTCTTTGACCACCTTGATGACAATAAAGAGCATGAATAACAAATATAAACTATTTCTTAGATGATTAATAGTTTATATTGCTAATTCAATATAAAAGCAAGCTCAGTACTGGTACACGATTTATTTTGACACCTTGAAGCTTTGACCTCTTGTGTTTCACCCCTTTTTCTTCTGCTAGTTTTATATACACATATATAAATACATATTTATCCTACAGAACCTATAGTTTGAAAATTCAAACCTCTTCTTTAGGCAGTATAAATGAATTCATATTCACAGTATATTCACATTCATATTACCTACATATCTACCACCTCTAGATGCTAACACAAACAGTAGAGTCATAATGAAGTGAATCAAAAAGGAAAACTGCTGAAAAAAACTTAGAGGACAGATAGTAGAATGTAGCAACTAGTAAATGAGCTAGGAAAGGAAGAAATAGCTTTTAAGGACAACCTTGCCATATAAAAATGAATTAAAGAAAAATATAAGATAAAGGCTAAAGCTCCTCCTCTACCACAGCTAACTGAATCTGTCTGCAGACGTAACCATGAACACATGTGGATTCTTTCATGGAGAAAGAAAGGGGAAAAGAGAAGAAAAAAGAGAGAAGGAAAGTGAGAGAAAGAATGTGAAAAGAAGGAAAGTGGAAGAGGAAAGAAAGAAAGAAAGAAAGAAAGAAAGAAAGAAAGAAAGAAAGAAAGAAAGAAAGAAAGAAAGAAAGAAAGAAAGAAAGAAAGAAAGAAAGAAAGAAAGAAAAGAAAGAAAAAGAAAGAAAGAAAGAAAGAAAGAAAGAAAGAAAAGAAAGAAAGAAAGAAAGAAAGAAAGAAAAGAAAGAAAGAAAGAAAGAAAGAAAGAAAGAAAGAGAAAGAAAGAAAGAGAGAAAGAGAGAAAGAGAGAGAGAGAGAAAGAAAGAGTGAGAGAAAGAAAGAGTGAGAGAAAGAAGTGAAGAGAGAAGAAAGAAAGAGAGAAAGAAAGAAAGAAAGGAAGGAAGGAAGGAAGGAAGGAAGGAAGGAAGGAAGGAAGGAAGGAAGGAAGGAAGGAAGGAAGGAAGGAAGGAAGGAAAAGAGTGAGAGGGACAAAGGTGAAAGGAGTGAAGAGGAAGGGAGTAGAGAGCTGATGGAGAGAGGAAGAAAGGGGTCATATTCTGGTCTTGATACATTTAGCCAACATCTGTTGTATTTGCAAGAAAAGATTAAATGTCATTCTTGAAAAACAGATCCGCAACACAATGGAGGAGGATTGGTGCAGAGAAAGGCAGGGGAACTGATGTAGGAGAGTTCATGGAGGGAAGAGATGGCGAAGGGGAGAAAATAATAATTCTCTGAAACATCACAATTTCTAAATGCCATATCACCAATTTTGAAAAACATTTCTAATTATAATTAGTGTATAGTATACACTGATAAAAATAAGTGAGTATAGATCTTGAGAAATACATGACATATAAAATATATTACATGTTGATTTATTACCAAATAAAATATAGAAAATATATTACATGTTGATTTATTACCAAATATGCAGTAATATAGTTAATATGTGTAGTGTGATGCTTTTACAGAATGATACATGACATTGCAGTGAGTATACAAGTGACAAACTTAATCAGTTTTGCTACTTAACAGTCAACACTTGTGATTGTGCATAGTGATTTGTTGAGAATAATTTGTCATGAATATTTTCCAAAACAAAGAAAGCATCACATTACAGATTCATAGAGTTGACAGAGGTCTTTGAGTTCTCATACATATCTATCCCTTTTGAAGAACTATATATAACCTATCCAGCCTCTGCCAACCCAAACAATTAAAATTTGTGAATACTTCATCATGCAACCGTATAATGAGTATGAATTTATAATAAAGTTCCAAGTATTAATGGATAGTTCAGTATGTGTTTATCATGTGCTACAAGTAATGCAACTATATTTAATCTGGAAACATTTCGACAAGAAATGAAATATAAAATTCAAATCAGTGTTATTTTTGAAGATTTCTCATTTTAATTATCATGTTAACATGAAATAGTCTATAAAATGATGAAAACAGAAACTAAGTTGAAGTGATAGTACAGCAGGTAGGACAATTTCTTGAATGTGGTGGATTCACCTTCAGTGAACAGCACCACCTATTGTTCTCTGAGCCCTGCCAAGTGTGATCCCTGATTGCATTCAAATAGCTCTAAGCACTGCCAGGTGTATCCCAAAACAAAAAATACATAGAATGTAATAACATAATTACATGAAAATAAAATGTGAATCCTGCAAATTAATCTATTGGTAACAGTGATAAATAAACATATAAATATGGATACATAATTGGGTAAAATAGTTAAAAGCAATTCCTTAGTAGTCTCAAAAGCAAGTATTTTGGGGATGTCTTTGAGCAACGTGGAACTTTCTACTAACACAACTCCAGAAACCTGTGCCAGTATAGGTCTTTAAGATCACTATTTTTTTATTTTCTCTACTAACAGGAAAGTGCATATTTCTAAATTACAAATTAACCAATTCTTTAAATGCATAGAGTAATAACTAATAGCTTAAGAAAAAACATGTAGTCTTTTTTAATAATATGCTGTGATCTCATGATTTTCTGACCATTACTCTGTTCCACAAACCTCAAGAGAAATTGCTATACTATTCTTTTAACATAATTATGTACTGAGAAAGTAAAATCATCAACTACATATTCATAATGTCTTGCTTCTCTTCCATATTATTATTTTGTGATATCTCTTCGTATAACTGCATTTATTAAAATTAAATTTACTATGCTTTTTAAGTATTGTGCCAGGAATATATTCAAATTTTTAATTGATATTACATCTAAAATTTGATTTTATGGCTTTTCCTATCTTGTATTAAACTGTTGAGTTTTATTTTATTTGACTTTGTATATTGTGCTTAACAATATTTGTTTTTCAGAACAAATTCAAATTTTTTTTTTTTTTTTTTTTTTTTTGGGTCATACCCGGCGATGCTCAGGGGTTACTCCTGGCTCTGCGCTCAGAAATTACTCCTGGCGGTGCTCGGGAGACCATATGGGATGCCGGGGATCGAACACAAGCCGGCACAAGCCGGCGTGCAAGGCAAACGCCCTACCTGCTGGGCTATTCCTCCGCCCGGAACAAATTCAAATTTAGCCCAGTAAAATGTTTCTTTGAATTACTGGGATTGATTTGAAAATGTTTTTATATAGGATATTTGTATATGTCTATGACTGGAGTTCATTCTTGGTTATCTTTCCCTTTATATAAAACCTATGCTGTATTCCCACCTTTTTTAATAGGTGCTCACTTTAAGTTTCTATAAGAGTTTCAATGATTTGATAAAAGGTTTACCTTATTTGATTGAAAGAATAATTGATAAAATGAAAATCATCAAGGCCTAACTTTTTTTTCTCAATGAATGTTTTTATATGTTTTCGCCACCCCAGCAGAGCCTCGCAACAAGCCACATGAACCCCCCACTCCATGAGGGCCTCCATTTTCCACATCCGGACTTCCCTCTTGTCAGAACTCCACCCAGCAGATGAGCCTATCACAGCCCGGCTCATCTAGATACATCCTGCAGCAGTCTTTTTTTAAATCCAGCCCAGGTATGCTGATCCAGAGACTCACAGACATGGGGCAGAGCTGCTACTGGCTCTCCTGTGCCCAACAGCTCACGAGGTGACTGGGAGGGATGGAAGATTCAAGCCCTGGCCTGCCACCCCAGCAGAGCCTCGCAACAAGCCAGATGACCCCCACTCCATGAGGGCCTCCATTTTCCACATCTGGACTTCCCTATTGTCAGAACTCCACCCAGTACATCAGCCTATCACAGCCTGGCTTGTGCGGCCACAAGCGGCCACCAAGTTCATCAATAAATGCTGGATTTTGATTTAGAGGTGACTACAAGTGTATGCAACCCGCACAGCAGAGCTTGGCAAACTACCCGTGTCGTATTTGATGTGCCAAATACCAGTAACAATTATAGACCTCATTCTCATGACCTGATGGAATGGTTTGAGGCTCTTTATGTTCCTGGAGCAAGCAGGTGCCCTTGGGCTCTACTTGCATGAGACAGGACATATGGAGATGTTACTGGTGCCCGCTCGAGCAAATTGATGATGAACGGGAAGACAGTAGTACAGTGGAATGTTTTTATAAACTGATCTAATTTTTAAAAGAGTAAAGCAGTTCTTTCTCTGGTTTTATCCTGAACTTCCAGTTTCTATTGTCAAAATTACTAGTCATTCCCATTTGACCCAGCAATACCACTCCTGGGGATATACCCTGAAGACCCAAAAACACCCATGAGAAACACCGTATTCCTGGCAGCACTATTCACAATAAGCAGAATCTGGAAACAACCTGAGTGCCAGAGGAAAGAAGACTGGATATAGAAACTATGGTACATCTACACAATGAAATACTATGCAGCTGTCAGGAAAAACGAAGTCATGAAATTTACCTACAAATGGATGGACATGGAGATCATCATGATGAGTGAAATTAGTCAGAAAGATAAGAACAGATATAGAATGACTGCATTAATTTGTGGGAAATAAATATATACCAGTTTTCTATTAATTGCTGAAAACGGAAATGATAGACTAGAACTGAGCATTGAACGTAGGCAAAGGTTTTACATGATAATCCCTAAATGTATGTAGGGAAAGCCACAATGTTTAAGAGAAGAGCGAGTGAAAGAGAGAGAGAGCGAGAGAGAGAGAGACAGTGACAGAGACAGAGACAGAGACAGAGACAGAGACAGAGACACAGTAGAGGGAAACTCCTGCTATGGAGGCAGGCTAGGGAAGAGGGGAGGGAATCTGGGGATGGTTGATGGTGGGAAATGGACACTGGTGTAAGGATGGGTGTTGGAATACTGTATGAGTAAAACCCAATCATGAACATCTTTGTAATTATATAACTCAGAGTGGTATAATAAAATAAAATTTAAAAATATACTAGTCATTAATGTTGTTTTTTAAGATATATTTGTATTCCTATCCATTGTAATGCACTTTATTTTGTCAAAAACACTATAAGTGTATGTTTTATTCTTCTCATTTATAATAGTTTCATTAAATACTTTTCAACTTTACTTTTATGGCATTTTCATTTCTTTTTCCTTTCATCCTGAGTTTTAAATGATTCATTGCATAACATTTCCATAACAAACTAAAACAAAAAGTGTGACTTTTAGGTCCTGTAAAGTCTAAGATCAAGGCCAATCCAAGTCTAACTTTGGTTCTGGCTATATCAGATAGTTTCTGTTGTTTTATATCCTTTCATGGCCCTTTCCCACCCCTGTACACAGGCATCTCTTCTGTTTATCTGTATCTAATCATTTTTATAGAACTCCCGTAAAGTTGAATTATTGTGTACATGAACAGCTTCATTTTAACTTAATTATCTATTGAAACTGCCCAGTCTCCAAATACAATCATATTCCATGAGATCAGAAGTATATAAACTTGGGATACAGTTAACATATGTAGCTTTCATGTTATGTCTTCACACTCTAGCATGTCCTTATAACTGTCCCTTCAGTGTCGTTTCTTTTCATTTCGTAGCAGCGTATATTTTCTACATATAACTCTGAGGTTCAGGCAATTGTACTGCATTTAGTCAACCCTGGTTCAGTCCCTGACAGTGCATATGGGCCCCAGAATAACACCCAGGAATACAGATCCCTAAATACCCTTATTTACCTATAAAATCTAAATAACTTCATAGATCTATAAACTATATATATATATATATATATATATTTAAAGCTTACAAGATGATGGATTTTGACATATGTATACACCTCTAAAATTATGCCACAATTAAGATTGCTACATTTTCATGACCACAAAATTTCTCTTTTTCTCTTTGACACCAATTATAAATTGCCTTTCATGCCATTTAATGTGTTAAATATGTAGCATTATTTAGTGTTTTATTCCCTTCATTAATAATAATGTGTTTAAGACACTTTTACCCTTTTATATTGCTAAGTAAGAGCAACAAGTAGAGATTTTGTTTAACGTGCTGTTTATCCACCCATCAATTATTGGAGATTTGGATGATTACAGTTATTAGAAATTAAATTTTAAAAATATTTCTGAACTGATATAATTGGTATAATTATATTTTTCTCTTTGTAAATACTTAAAATTGTGCATTGCCCTTAAGGGACTGGGGTGGATAGAGATCAGAGACTATGAACTAAGCCCAGCTTTTCCAATCCCTCATATAATGCTGGTATTTCCTTATTGATTTTCTGTCTACTTAACCTGTCCAATACCGATACAGATATCTTAAGAATTTCAGAGTTTTATCCTCTTGATGTATAGATTCTTTAATAATTGCATAACACACATTCATCTTACCTGATTTTAGTTTTAAATCCATTTTGTCTGGCATCATTATCATGGTTCCTGTCTTGTAAGTTATAGACATGACTTACATCATTTTCTAATCCTTTGCTCAAAGTTTGGGTCAATTATTTGTGTTAAAGTTGATTCTACTTCAAAAAAAATAATATTGCATTTTATTTTCTGAGCCATCTATTTAGTTGTACTTTGCCTTTTCATTAGTAGATTCAAGCCTTTGGATTTATTATAATTGCTGCTTTTTCTATAAGGATTATATTTTGCTGTTCAAGTTTGTTTACTTGTTCTCCTCTAACCTTGTATTTTGACATCCAGGTAGTAATTGTGTTTTACTCGCTTCTTCCTGTTTCAGCTAAGTATTTCTGTCTATAGATCATCGTGTATTTTACACACCTAGAGTTCTAGGTCTATACTTTCTTGTTGGTTGAAAGCAAATAAATCTCGAAATGATTCTTGGTGACCCCTTATACACTACTACTTCACCACATATTTTGTTTCCATTCGTAAGTATATTTCTGTTTCCAGTTGGGGTTTATTTGGCTCTATAGAAGGCCCCTGGGGGCAGAGCAATAGTACAGCAGGTAGGACATTTGCCTTGCACACAGCAGACATGGGTTTGATCCCTGACATCCCATGTGGTCCCCTGAGCACCACCATGAGTAATTTCTGAGTGCAGTGCCAGTAGTAACTTCTGAATATCACTGATTGTTATCCAAAATGCGTAAAAAGGTAGAAGTCCCTTTAATATTTCTTGAATTTTACTGATCATAACTTGGTTTATAAATATTTGTGACAAATTTTGTTTTTAAAAATGCTTTTCTATAAAACTACTAGCAGAATCTGTTGTATTTAACCATTGTTTTCTCCATAACATGTTTTATTATACACCAGATATGTGGATGATCATTCTCTGTATGTATATAGAGAATATAATGATCATCCTATGTAGATCCTATTTTTCTGGTTGACACCCCTAGGCTTGATATTCTATATTTACGTTCATGTAGCAGCAAATGGCACGATTGTGTCTTTTTTTAAATAGCCTGAACTCAATAATGCATGCTTACTATAGTTTCTTTACACGGTCATCTATTTTTAGACAGCTGTCTTCTGATTTTGGTTATTGTGAATAATGTAAGGTGAATATAGAAGCACAAATGTATTTTCTGAATAGAGTTTTTAGCCCTCAAGAAAACATCAAGTGGAATAACTGGGTCACATGGAAGTTCAATTCTTATTTCATGAGAAATGTCCATAGTGTTTTACAAAATTTTAAGCAGCTGAGATTCCCATCAGCAGTTAGTGAGGGATTCTTTGACCCCATATTCCCACCAACATTAGAGTTCTTTCTTTGTGATACGTGCTAGACTCACAGATGGGAAGCAAACTCTCAATTGAGATGTAGCTATATGGATGCATTCTTTGAAGAAGTTCCCATACATCTTTTCTTACCATTATTTTTTACCTTTCCTTGTTCTGTTTTACCTGTGTAGTTCCTGGAGAATTGGTGCTTCCACTTGACAGCAGTGGTAGTTCCTTGGTCAATCAGATCTGGGTAGCATCCTTTGATAAGATACTGTGAGCGGTCAGCATGGTCTGTGACACAAAGTTTGAGACTGCTGCCACAAAATACGTGAAATCATGTGACCTGGGTGACCAGTGAGGCACACTCAAACATCTACACTGTAAATAAGGTAACAGATTTCTTTTCATTCATTCATTCATTCATTTATTCATTCATTCATTCATTCATTCATTCATTCATTCACTCATTCATTCGTTTGTTTGTTTGCTTTTTAATCACAGGGATACACAGTTACAAAGTTTTTCATGGTTGAGTTTTAGTAGTAGTATGTTCCATTACTCATCCCTCCATCAGTGTATATTTCCCACTACCAGTGCCCCAGTTTCTTTCCCCTCCCATACCCCCCCATCCCTGCCTGTCTCTATGGAAAGGGAAAGCATTTATCTCTCTTTTTCTCTCTCTCCATTTCCTTTTGGAACTTAACGGTTTGCAACATGGATACTGAAAGATTATCTGATTTATCCTTTGACCTACTTTCAACACTGAGTTCCTATCCAAGGGAAACAGTTTTTCTTTGCTCTTAATTTCTTAATTTTTCCCCTAATATAACACTTATACTATGCAGTAAAAAATTGATTACTAAACACAAATTAATTCCTGATCTTAAATGATATAATTATCTTATTACCATTAGGTACGAGGTTAAGTATGAAACTCATTTTAGGAATTTGATGTAAAGTTTGTTTTAGTGACTTTTGTAAGACAGATATTATTTTCCTTTATAGATTTCTGACAGTAGTTCTAAATGTGTTTTTGTCTATGAGCATTTAAGAATTATTATGATAATTATTTCTCCCATTTTAATATCTAAATAAACTATGTCATTTTTAAAAACTTTTAACTGACCTTGTATTTTTTTACACATATTTTGGTTGTAACAGTATTTCATTTGATTATGATTGTTTTAAAGATATTTATATCAATATTTATGAAGTATACTGTCTACATTTTATTTCTTTTCATATAATAGTAATGCCACTTCCTAAAATTAGTTCAATAGAGAAAAAATTAAACCTTGTTAAATATTATTTTTTTTATTTTTTTATTTTTATTTTTTTTATTATACCACAGTGAAACATACAATTACAAAGGTGTTCATAATTGGTTCTTGGTAATACAGTATACCAGCACCCATCCCTCCACCAGTGCCCCATTTCCACCACCAATGTACCCCACCCCCTCCTGCCCACCCCCATGCTGCCTTAATAGCAGGTACCCCAGTTTCCTCTCTTCTCTCTCTCTCTCTCTCTCTGTCTCTGCATCTCTCTCTCTTATTTTACACATTGTGGCTAGCCCTGCAGGTATTTAGAGTTTATCACTTAAGTCTCTTTGTGTATATTCAATGGTGAGTTTTAATCTGCCATTACCATTTCCCACATTTAGTAAAACACTGGTATCTATTTATGTCGGATTAATGAATGCAGTCATTCTTTATCTGTCCTTTTCCTTCTGACTAATTTCACTCAGCATGATAGTCTCCATGTCCCTCCATTTGCAGGTAAATTTCATAATTTCATCTTTTCTGACAGCCGCATAGTATTCCATAGTGTAGATGTACCACAGTTTCTTTAGCCAGTCCTCTGTTCTCGGGCATTTAGGTTGTTTCCAGATTCTAGCTATAGTGAATAGCGCAGAGATGAACCTTTGGGGCCAGAGCGATAGCTCAGCGGTTAAGGCATTTGCCTTGCAGCGCGCTGGCCTGTGCCAGCCCAGGTTCGATCTCCGGCATCCCATATGGTCCCCGAGCACCGCCAGGAGTAATTCCTGAGTGCAGAGCCAGGAGTAAGCCCTGAGCGTCACCGGGTGTGACCCCCCCAAAAAAAAAAAGCAAAAAAAAAATATTTAAACCTTTGTACATATCTTATTTTTCATCAAACAGGAAAAAATTAAAGTAGAAAGATAAATCATTAAAGACAACCACCCCAACTGCAAGGAATTATTGTAAAGAGTAACTTTTAAATCTTCAAATAATACAAACTATTGGAGTTTATTATTTTGACCACAAATAGGTTATCTGCATTAAAATACTCTACCGTATTTACACTAAAATCTCATTAATTCATTCTTCAAACCCAGTGTCAAAACGATGATTTTTATCAAGTCTGTTGTAAACTGTTCTTACTCTAAGCACCAATGAAAGAAGACTATTTTATGGTTATGTAAAGTGGTTTCCACATTTCCATTTACAATATCAATATAATATCAATATAATAATAATAATAGTAATAATACAGTTGATAATGGCTCTAGTCCAGCAGTCGTCTCCAAATCGTATTACACGTCCAGGCTTCTGATTTTCTATGCCTTGGCAAACGAGACAGCGCCCCTGACTCTGGAACGGTGATGTTGTTCGAGCTCCAGATTCCTCTTTCACTTGAGTAAGGTGTGATATTCCAAGCATAGCTCTTTCGATTCCTCTTTGGGAGAACCGAATAGCATTCTCACCCTGCTTTCATAGGACCCAGGTCTCTGAGGCATATGTTAATGGAGGGAGAACGATGGAGTTGAAGAGATGTGCCCGAAGCCAGAGATTCTTTGTCTTTTTAGCTATTTATTCTATGCTTTTGAAGGAAAATATAAACTTGTATAAATGGAACAGTATGATTTGAGGCAAAATACTGATGAAAAATAGACATTAACTGTATGAAGTACTACAAAAATAGATGTCTTCAGTTATATTTAGTATAAATTAAAAAACATTGAATGAAAATTCTCATTGGTACTTAGAGTAAGAAAAGTTTACAACAGACTTGATAAAAAACATCATTTTTGACACTGGGTTTGAAGAATGAATTAATGAGATTTTAGTGTAAATACGGTAGAGTATTTAAATGCAGATAACCTAGTTGTGGTCAAAATAATGAACTCCAATAGTCTGTATTATTTGAAGATTTAAAAGTTACTCTTTACAATGATTCCTTGCAGTTGGGGTGGTTGTCTTTAATGATTTATCTTTCTACTTTAATTTTTTATCAAATGGCTCAACAATATGAAATTTTTTCAAAGCATTCAGCAAATATGATTAACCATTTGTAATTTCCTGCAATAGGCCCACACTGCTTCTATCCAGATAAAAACTAAATATTTTGATATTGTTACTTAAATTCTTGATACAAATGCTGTTACACTGGGTTTTATTTTTTGGTGGAGTGGTCACACATGGTGATGCTCAGGGATTACCTCTGATTTTGCACTCAGGAATCACACCTGGTAGTGCCGGAGGGGCCATATTTGATGCCAGGGATTGAATGTGGGTCAACTGCATGCAAGACAAATGCCCAACTTGCTGAACTATTGCTCCTTCCCCCTTTTAGGATTTTGATATAGAAACAGGCTTGAACATTTCAAGTCTAATGTTCTTGTAAATATAAAAAAATACATTAGGAAATATAAAGAAACTATTAACTTTTTCCCATCATCTGACTTCAGGAGATGAGCAGATCAATCAATCAAAAATGGGATAAACTGAGGTCATCTGATATAAATTATGTATTGAATTAGAGTTTACAACTACTTCACAAGCAATTTTATAATTAAATAGCTAAATGAGTTTCAAATTAAGTATAACCAAGCAATAGGTGTTTAACTAAATGTAATATACAAATGGCTACTAGACAGATAAAAATATGCTCAGCACTATGTCATCAATCAAAAACACATTTGAAACATAAGTTACTGCTATCTACAATAATAGCTAGAATTAAAAGTGTTGTTTATACTTGACATTACATACAATACACATTTTATAATGTGTATAGTATGTAATATACATGAGAGCAACTTCTGGCCCAAGTCCACCATCCTGATAAAGACTCAGAGGAACCCAGAGGAACCCGCACACCATGCTGACAGCGATCTTCATCATCCATACTCCACAGTCGTCAGATCTTTACCCAAGAGATTAAGCCAATCTCCTGCCTGACTTGTTAGAGAACCAGCCTACAGAGATCCACCCTTCAGAGACCCACCCTTGAGAAGAGAGGATTTCAAGCCCAGAATGTTTGAACCACAGATGCAGATACACCAGACAGAGCAGATACCAGATGTCCCCATTGCATGTGACTGCATAGCATCTGCGTGATTTATCTCCAAATCACCATGAATATTCTACCCATCCCTCTCAGAGAACCCTGCAAGCTATTGAGAGTATACTGCCCTCACTGCAGAGCCTGGCAAGCTGTCCGATGCTTATTCAATATGCCAAAACCTGTAATAACAATGTTTATTTTCCTAACCCTGAAAGAGCCCTGAATGCAGCAGTACTAGAAGGATGAATCAGGATCATCTGATAGTATTTCAGGGCCAAACTAGGCTGCCAAAACAAAGAAGGACTAAAATGACTTTCTGAACTTTCAATGCACGTATGCTGACATCAGAAGCATATATCAAGAACTGATGGTGCAGCACAGAAGATCAAGTACGATATTAATGGTCTGACTGAGATGAAAGGCATCAATCACATCACGCCATTTTTGACAATGGAGAAGAACTGTCCCTCGGAACATGCGACAGAAGAGGCTGCCATGGTGTAGTTGTCCTTGTCAACATGAGCATGGGTGTGAACATTGATTCATTAGAATGTCTACAAACTGAATAGGAAAATTACACTTGAGGAGACGTGACCACTGCCAGCAATTTCTATCTTTGTTGTCTACGCACCAACATCCACATACAAGGAGGAAGAAATTGAGAAATTCTACAGGGAACTGGAGGAGTTCTATAAAAAAAGATCACACCTTCTACAAGATCATAGTCAGTGATTTTAATGCAAGATAGGACTGAGAAGATTGGCCAAAGAACTCCATATCAGGACCTATGGCCTAGAATGGAATGAACAGGGTGAGAGATTATTTGAGTTCATCATGTCCACCAAGACTATTCATGGAAACTCACAGTTCCAGAGGCTGAATCGAAACGTTGGACATGGAACTGTCTCCTGGACATAGAACTGTCTCCTGGACAGTTCTACAATGAAATTGACCACATCAAATTCAATTGACGGTTTTGCCTGACATGTCACTGTTGTTTGAAAATTCGAAAGATTGTTAGACCACTGTCTCCTTTGTGCCAAATTCTACTTCATGCAATGGAGAGAAAAGGCTGCAAAGTTTAAGAAGAGAATTCCCAGGTGACAACCAACTGGGAACTATTTGGGACCATTGCAGCAATATAGGAAGATACCATCATTGATGACATCGATGAAGATTACAAATGACTGGTTCAGCACCTCCATGATACTGCAAAGAATGCCAAGGGAAAGACACAAAAAGAATACCTGTCTTCAAAAACTCTTAAGCTCATTTGCCAACATGGCAAGGTGTGAGCACAGGTGACCAAATGCTATCGTCCAAGTTTGGAAAGCATTGCAGAGAAGCAATAAAGGAAAATCTCAAAGAGAGAAGAGCGGGAATACTGGAAGATGCAGCAGAAGCCAGGAAAAGTATTTGCAGAGCCCACCTGTCCTTCGCCAACTATAAGACCAAGATGGATTGTCCTCCTACATCCTAATAGATCTGTCACATCTTTCAGAAAGGCAATGGAGAAGATTATCCATGATTTCTACTCAGATCTCTTGATAGCCACATCCACCTGCCCACATACCAAATTCCAAGGATGGATATGTCGTTCCCAGCATTCTCCCTTCTGAAATCCGATATACCATTTCATTGGTAAAGAAGTGAACAGCACCAGGAGCTGACGAAGTCAGACCCAAACACCTGAAGAATCTGCCATCAGTGCTCATCAATACACTAGCTCGGCTCTTCACACACTACCTGTCTGAAAGCAAGGTGTCCTCCCAATGGAAAACCAGCAGGACAGTTCTACTGTTCAAGAAGGGAGACATCCACGACATTGGCAACTATCTCCCCATCTGCCTGTTGTCCATTATCTCAAGCTGTTCACTTGAGTCAAGCTTGAGTCCATTGACTCAAGCTGTTCACTTGAGTCATCCTTAACAGGATTGGCAGAACATTAGATGAAGGATAACCATGCAAGCAAGCTGGCTTCTGAAAAGGATTCAGCACAATTGACCATATTCACATGGTAACCAAGCTCATTGAAGTTTGTAGGGAGTTCAAGATGTCACTCTGTCTAACATTCATTGATTTAAATAAAGCCTTTGACTCTGTTGAGAAGGAAACAGTCATTGAAGCCCTAGCCAAAAAGGGCATTCAAACTCAATATATCAAGATCCTTTGTGAGATCTATTACAGATTCACCACCAGGATCTCACCATTCCACAAGGAAGTGATCACTGATGTCAAAAGAGGGGTTCGGCAAAAGAGATACCATTTCCTGAAACTCTTCAGCACCACCCTCGAGAACATCATGCAACAAGTAGAATGGGAAGGAATGGGAGTGAAGATAGATGGTTGGCAACTACAGCACAGGTGCTTTGCTGATGACATCATTCTAATAACACCAAACATTAGCCAAGCGGCACAATGCTGGCTGACTTTGACCAAGAATGTAGCAAGGTCTACAGTTGAGTCTCAATAAAACAATGTTCATGAAAAATGAACTAGTTCCAGAGGCCCCATTCACTCTCAATGAAACAAATATCTCTGAATGCAGCAGTTATGTACCTAGGTTGAGAACTCAACATAATGAATTACCTAAATCCTGAACTACTCAGGTTTAAGAGGAAGAGAGTGGCATGAAATGCCTTAAAGAGGATCAAAGAAATAGTTAAAAGGACAAAGAACCTCAGACTCTGGTCACATCTCCTAGAAAGAACCATTCTCCCTGTATTAACATACGCCTCAGAGACCTGGGCCCTATGAAAGCAGGATCAGAACTCTATTCAGGTCTCTCAAAGAGGAATTAAAAGAGCTATTCTTGGAATATTATGCCTCACTCAAGTGAGTGAAAGTATCTGGAGTTCTGACCTCCATTGATGATCCAGAGTGAGAGACGCTGTCTTGTTTGCCAAGGCATCGAAAATCAGATGAACTAGACATGTAATGCATTTGGAGATAACTGCTGGACTAGAGCCATTACCGATTGGATCCCATGGGACATGAAAATATCACATGGCTGCCTACAAGCAGCCTACAAGATGGTCAGACTTCTTCGTCAAGACCCTGAATAAACAGTTTGAGACTCTTCATATTCCTGATGCAAGCAGATGCCATTGGGCTACACTGGCACGTGATAGGGTCAAATGTAAATGTTACTGGAGCCTGCTCAAGCACAACGATGAATAACGGGATGTCAAGAATCAATGATCAAATGATACCATTTATTTTTTGTATTTCTCCAGTACTTTTTTATTCTTTTTTTTTATTATACCACAGTGAAACATACAATTACAAAGTTGATCATAATTGGTTCTTGGTAATACAGTATACCAGCACCCATCCCTCCACCAGTGCCCCATTTCCACAACCAATGTAACCCACCCCCTCCTGCCCACCCCCCATGCTGCCTTAATAGCAGGTACCCCAGTTTCCTCTCTTTCTCTCTCTGTCTCTCTCTCTGTCTCTGCATCTCTCTCCCTCTTGTTTTACACATTGTGGCTAGCCCTGCAGGTATTTAGAGTTTATCACTTAAGTCTCTTTGTGTATATTCAATGGTGAGTCTTAATCTGCCATTACCATTTCCCACATTTAGTAAAACACTGGTATCTATTTATGTCGTATTAATGAATGCAGTCATTCTAAATCTGTCCTTTTCCTTCTGACTAATTTTACTCAGCATGATAGTCTCCATGTCCCTCCATTTGCAGGTAAATTTCATAATGTCATCTTTTCTGACAGCCGCATAGTATTCCATACTGTAGATGAACCACAGTTTCTTTAGCCAGTCCTCTGTTCTCGGGCATTTAGGTTGTTTCCAGATTCTAGCTATAGTGAATAGCGCAGAGATGAATAAAGAAGTACAGATAGTGTTTCTGCTATGTGTTTTTCGGTCTCTAGGGTATATTCCCAGGAGTTCTATTGCTGGATCAAATGGGAGCTCAATATCTAGTTTTCGGAGGAATGCCCATATTGTTTTCCAAAAGGGCTGGACCAGTCGGCACTCCCACCAACAGTGGATCAGAGTCCCTTTTTCCCACATCCACGCCAGCACCGGTTGTTCTTGCTGTTTTGGATGTGTGCCAGTCTCTGTGGGGTGAGATGGTACCTCATTGTTGTTTTGATTTGCATCTCCCTGATGATTAAAGATGAAGAACACTTTTTCATATGCCTTTTGGCCATTCGAATTTCCTCTTTTTGGAAGCTTCTATTCATTTCTTCTCCCCATTTTTTGATGGGGTTGGCTGTTTTTTCTTGTGGAGTGCTACCAGTGCCTGATATATCCTGGATATTAACCCCTTGTCAGATGGGTATTGGGTGAATATCCTTTCCCACTCTGTGGATTGTCTTTGTATCTTGGTCACCGTTTCTTTTGAGGTGCAGAAGCTATTTAGTTTTATATAATCCCATTTGTTTATCTTTGCTTCCATTTGCTTGGTCAGTGGTGTGTCATCTTTAAAGATACTTTTCGATGTCGTAGAGCGTTTCTCCTATGTTTTCTTCGATGTACCTTATAGAGTCATGTCTGATGTTGAGATCTAGAATCCATTTTGATCTGACTTTTGTGCCATTTTTATGATAGCTTTTTTTAGTAACATTCAAGAAATGAAGAAACTAAATTTACTCAAGAAATAAATGGATAAGTGTTGAGTTGCATTCTGAAATAATAAATGCCACAGTATATTGCTTTACACTCAATATCCAATAATTTATTGCTACAGATATTCATGAGTATGTAGAACACTAAAATAATTATTCAGAATAGAAAAACTCGACACTAAAACAGAAAAATCTATATTTCTATTTAAATAGTAACCTAGAAAAATCAAAATTAGAAGATTTTTGCTAATTACTCAGGTTTTGAGTAGAAATATGTATATAAACTCTCAGAACTTTTTGAGTTGAGTGGAATGATCTATATCCCTTTTTTGGGTTTACGTATCTATGCACATATTTGTTAAAGATCATCAAACTGTAATCTTCCAATGTTGTAATTTTATTGCAAATAGGCTATATTTTAACCAAGTTATATTGGTAATTTAGACATTAATTTTGATAACCTGAAAAAAATTTTTTAGCAGTGCCTGGTAGTCCTCAAATTTTCTCTGTTGTAGTACCACCGATTGTTGATGGACTAACAATCTGCATTTCCATGTGTGTGTGTGTGTGTGTGTGTGTGTGTAACGGTGTGTCAGAGTGGCATAGGGGTGTTTGGTCTGAGACAGGGAAGAAATGGGAGGAAGGTTTTGAAGATCTGGAGTCTAGGTCGCAGGAACCCCAGACCACAAAATTCTGAAAATAAAACAACCTGCAGCTGAAGAATCATTGGGGCAAGAAAGAAATCAATGATGTGGAAGAATTCTCAGGAAACAAGCAAAACTCAAGATATGAGTTATCTGAACATTTGGATACTTAAAGATGAAAATAAAATTAAATCATCGGTTTTTGAGAAATTATGACATCTTCCAAAAATAGAATATTTAAATTAATATTATATATTGAAACATATTCAAATATATTAAATATTAAGCATGATATAATAAAATATGTAAATATTAATATGTAAAACAAAGATATAAATCATTCCACTCATCTAAAAAGATTTTAATACAGCAAACATAGTAATCAGAGGGAAATTCATAACATACATACAGAAGAGAACAGAACAGGTCCAAATAAATCACTTGTATCACTTGTCTTCCTGTTCATCATCGATTTGCTGGAGCGGGCCCCAGTAACATCTCCATATGTCCTGTCTCATGCTAGTAGAGCCCAAGGACATCTGCTTGCTCCAGGAACAAATAAATTTTTAGTGAGTACCAAATAAATAGTCCAACTTAATAAAATAACAACCAATAAAAGTTAAAGGTGATAGAAGAAAATCACATAATATAAATTCACCTGTATTGCTTGTCTTCCCATCATTCACTGATTTGAACAGGTGCCAGTAACATCTCCATTAGTCGGGAATGAGGCCCATTATTGTTACTGTTTTTTGCATATTGGATACACCGTGTTTTCGGGATGCTGCTGGGGTCCCCGACAGTGTCAGGACAGATCTCTTCTACCTCTGAGTATGCCGGAGGAACAGATGAAAACTCAAGAGTCCGGTGCAGTACCAAAAAAAGGCTTTTAATAGTACAAAAACTCTTCCACAGCAATACAATATAATGAAAGAACTCTAGCTCAGGTCCGAACTTAGGCCATACAAAAGAGCCTAAGTCTCCCACCAAAGAGAGAGGATCTCACCCGAGAGGAGTCCTACCCAAAAGAAGGAGCAGAGTGTCTTGTAGTTCTCTTCGTATAGATCCTTTACACACTGGTTATGCTGATTCCTAGGTATTTGATTTTCTGTGGCACAATTGTGAATGGAATCGATTTCTTCATATCCCCTTCTTCTCTTTCGTTATTTGTGTATAGGAAAGCCACCGACTTTTGGGTATTGATTTTGTACCCTGCCACTCTACTATACCTATCTATTGTTTCTAAGAGTTTTTGGGTCGAGAGTTTAGGGTTCTCTAGGTATAATATCATGTCATCTGCAAATAATGATAGCTTGATTTCTTCCTTGCCTATCTGGGTGCCCTTAATGTCCTTTTCTTCTCTGATTGCTATGGCGAGTACCTCCAGTACTATATTGAATAAAAGAGGTGAGAGAGGGCGACCTTGTCGTGTTCCTGATCTTAAGGGAAGGCTTTAAATTTTTCCCCCATTGAGAATGATACTCGCTGTGGGCTTTTGGTAGATGGCTTTGACTATCTTGAGGAAGCTTCCTTCAATTCCCATTTTCTGGAGGGTTTTAAGAAATCCATAAAGTATGTTGAAGAAAATATAGGAAAAACCCTCCACGACATCGATGCTAAAGACATCTTCAAAGGTGATAAAGATGCTAAAGACATCTTCAAAGGTGAAACACCATTAACAAAGCAACTAGAAGAAAATATAAATATATGGGACTACATGAAACTGAAGAGCTTCTGCACCTCGAAAGAAACAGTGACCAAGATAGAAAGACAGTCGACAGAATGGGAAAGAATATTCACCCAATACCCATCTGATAAGGGGTTAATATCCAGGATATATCAGGCACTGGTACAGCTATATAAGAAAAAAACAGCCAACCCCATTAGAAAATGGGGGAGAGGAGATGAACAGAAACTTTGACAAGGAAGAAATCCGAATGGCCAAAAAGGCATATGAAAAAATGCTCATCATCACTAATCATCAGAGAGATGCAAATCAAAACAACAATGAGATATCACCTCACTCCACAGAGAATGGCCCATATCCAAAAGGGCAAAAGCAACAAGTGCTGGCGTGGATGTGGGGAAAAGGGGACTCTCATACACTGTTGGTGGGAATGTCAACTTGTACAACCTTTCTGGAAAACAATATGGACATTCCTCCAAAGACTAGAAATTGAGCTCCCCTTTGACCCAGCCATACCGCTCCTGGGAATATACCCTGGAAAGCCAAAACGCACAGCGGAAACACAATCCGCACTTTTATGTTCATAGCAGCACTGTTCACAATAGCCAGAACCTGGAAACAACCAGTATGCCCGAGAACTGATGACTGGATAAAGAAACTGTGGTACATCTACACAATGGAATACTATGCAGCTGTCAGAAAAAATGAAGTTATGAAATTTTGCTATAAATGGATGGATATGGAAAGAATCATGTTGAGTGAAATTAGTCAGAAGGAAAGAGAGAGACATAGAATGACTGCATTTATTTGCATGACATAAATATACTAGGTGATCTTACCAAAAGTGGAAATTACCACAAGCGTGTGGGAGTCAGAGGTTGGTTTAGATAGAGAAAGGAACATGAGTGAATAAATGTCTAAAGTTCTGATACTAACATAGAACTGAGCATTAAATACAGACAAAAATGCAAATGATGGCTTCTAAGTGTACTTAGTGCAACCCACAATGTGTGGGAGAAGGAGGAGAGAGAGAGGGAGAGGAGAGGGAGATAAAGAACCTGCCATTTAGGCGGGATGTGGGAGGGGGAGGGAATTGGGGACATGGGTGGTGGCTGAGGGGCACTGGTGGAGGGCGGGTGCTGGAACACCATGTGACCGAAACCCCCAAGCGTGAACAACGTTGTAATTGTATATCTCACGGTGGTATAATAAAATGTTAAAAAAAAAAAAAAAAAGAAACACAATGCAGGGCTAAACAGAGAGACCATAAAAAAAAAAAAAAAAGAAGGAGCAGAAAAGCCGAGGGTGACTCAAGTCAGTCCCCTTATATACTCCAAAGTAATCCAGGGAGGGTCATGTCAGCAGAGAACCCTAAACAAATTGTGGAAGGGTGGTGCCACACCCTATTGCAGGTATAAACAAAGGTTACACCAAGGACTAATCCCTTCTACTGAGATTATCTCTTATGTGAGACACTGGAGAGTGAGAGAGGAGAGAGAGAGAGAGAGAGAGAGAGAGAGAGAGAGAGAGAGAGAGAGAGGCGGCTGGTATAAAGTAATACATCTTAATTTCATGAGCATCATGTAATCTAGATGATACCCACAAGATCCTTCTTATTTATTATCTGCACCAGGGTGACTCTGAGTATCTTGTTCTCCTATACTGAAAGGGTCACACCGCCTACTTGAGAGCAAACTAGTATGATCCTTCCTATAATCTTCCTATAGTCTCAATATAGCCAGGGTGGTAGTTTCCTGGTAAATTCTAACTATCCCACGCTGGGGGCAGTGAATATAAAGAGGAGCTGTGCCCAATCTAGAAAACATAGAAGTCTTAGTAGATGTATAAGTCAGAAGTTATTCAGTCAAGGTGACTTCTGTAACTGCCACGCCATTTAGCAGTGTTTACATAGACGAGAGGTCTCATTAGAATGAACCTTGGCTTAAGTAGATTAAGCTATGAGTAGGCAAAACAACAAAGTTCCCAAACTAGCTAAACCTGTCATCCAACACCATGTGTAGCTTGCTAGGCTCTGCCATGGCAATAAAAATTAGAGAAGAAATAAATGAAATATAACCAAAAAAGGAAAATAGAAAAGATGATGAAAATTAACATTGGTTTCTTAAAACAAATAAAAAATTCTTTGTTCGATCCTCAAAGTGAAACCAAATGACCTTTAATAAATGGAATGATAAATAAAATGGGAGAATGCACAACATAATATACCAAAATACAAAGATTTTTTGTGAGTACTATAAAGTACACACCACTAAATCGGAGTAACTAGGGAAATGTACATAATTTCAGAAACTTAGAGGTATAAGAATTCATCAGGTCTTAGATTCAGATCTTAGAATTAAAACAGGCCTATTATATGCAAGGAAATTGAAATGATAAGAAAAGGTTTCTCTAAAAATAAACACACAAATAGAATTATTAGTGATCTAACATTTCTATCAAAACTTCAGAGATGACCTGTTTGCTACTCTGCTCTAGCCTGTCAAAAAACGGACTGAAATGTGACCTAAAGATGTAGGACACAAGCCTTGCCTTATACAGATGCTAGAGCACTTGCCTTGCACAGAGCTGACCTGAGTTTGATCCCCAGTATCCGATGTCTCAGGAATAGGCTCTGAGCACAATCACGCTTGGCCTTAAACAAACAACAAACAGAAGAAACAAGAATTCTTTCAAATAGTTTCTATGATATCAAAAATTCTCTGATACTCCAAATAGATTATGATATAACTCCTTAAAGAAATCAAAATATCTTTATTTTAACTAACATAAATTCCATTTAAATCAATGTAAAACAAAAATAAAATGTGTGAAAAATCCTATATCTCATTTTTGAAGTTTAACTTTTGTGAAAATGTCCCGGGACTGTCAGCACCTAGGAGAGTCCTGTTACCAATGGACCAGAGACTACCAGTTCCTGTTCCCTGCACTCTAGTCCCTTCTTTCTCAGTCATTATCTTGTTTAATGCAGAGCCACCACTGCAACCTGTTAAGAAGGTGGATATTGATCAGCTCAGTGCTTATCTTTTGGAGTTATTTCCACACATAAATTGTGAAAATTGGTTTATAGATTAGGGGATTACTTCATTTTAAACCTTGTGTCTACTTTAAGCAGTAGGGAACAACGGTCTCTGTAGAAGCAAAAGATCTTTATTGACTAAGTATTATGACCCACTCAAGTTGAAAACAGCTTTTTATACACATTTTCTGTCATACCTATGATTAACCAGAGAAATAATTTTAGGGCTCTTGGTATATTTCAGTTTGCCTCGGAGGGATGTCATCAATATTTTTTGTTCTGAAAGTGAATTTATGAGAGAAATCTTACTAATGACATATTAGCATATTTAAAATTTTGTCAAATTGATAAATGGCATGCATATTACTTCCCTATCGCTTAGTAACAAATTGTAGCAAATTTAGCAGCTTAAAATAGGAATGTGTTATCTCCAAGTTCTGTAGTTCAGAAGTTCAGGTGGGAATAGGTCTCTCAGAGCCAGCGAGAAGCTATGGGCCAGACTGGAATTCCTATTTAGTCTTTGGGGAGAGTGTGCTAGGTGCACTTCACTCACTGTGGAAATCAATTCTTATGACTGTCAAACTAAGGAACACATTTAAAATGTTTAATGTTATCTGGCAAATGCATTTCATTCTAATAAGTAGCTGGATACTGTACAGAATCTATGGAAATGTTTCATTCTTCTCCAGATAAAATATTATTACACTGTAGTTGACCAAATCCCAACCTAGTATTACAACCTCAATGCCAATATTAGAAACCCCAAACTACGTTACCAAAATTGTCCCCTTGTGTATAATAGATCTGCCAGTACATCCATTTATTAATTTGTTGCCCAACTCCTATATTTTATGATCATCTATGCTATAGAAATATCTGGTTCTTTATGATCATTAAAGATAATTACATCTTCATTAAAAGGGAAATGTTGTATTATGTTAGAAATGAGAATTAAAAAATTGTACAGATGTACAAATTTTATTAGGAAAATTGTATTAGGAAAATACATTGTCCTGTGTCAATATCATTCCATTTGTTCACACATTGGTGCAGGATTAAGAATTTAGCAGTGTGTGAGAGATTGGGGAGCAGGCGTAGTCCTAAGTAGTTCCCAGGGTTGTTTCTATCTGTGGACCTTTCGGGGGGCCCTGAACTTTTCATGCTTATTCGGTTATGTAGCATACCTTAGGTGCAGCAGAGCTAAGGGCCAGCAGGCTACACCAATGGTGCTTATTTGACCTTATATTGCCAATAACCTCACAACAGTATCCAGTATTCCATTCTTTGAAGTACTCCCCAATCCTAAAATGAGAGGTTTGTGTTTAGTTTTAGGTTGACACACTCAGTTGTGGCCAGGGCTTCTTCTCTAGATTTGATCTCAGAGATCACTTCTAGCAGGTTCAGGAGACTATATGGATTACTGGGGATCAAACCCAGGTCAGCTATGTGCAAAGCGCCATAACTATTGCACTCTTTCTCTCTTCCCTCTGGTCTTTTGATGAAAAATTTAATGATGCAGTTTTAAATTTAATTTATCAAGATTAAGTTGGGAAAGGACTCTTACACAGTGCTCAGGAAGCCTAAGGACTTGGACTCTCTCAGTCTCAATGAAAATCCTGAGTGTTGCTGGGGTCCTGTGGTGTTGGGGTACCTGGACGGAGGTGGGAGGGAGGTGGGAGGGGGCTCTTCACGGCTGCACCTGACAGTGTCTCCAGCTCCAACACTGCACCTGGCAATGTTTGAGGTGCCAGTAATGAATCATGTTAGGGGCATGTCAGGCATATTCCTTTGCCACTGTATTATTTTCCTGCCCCTCCTCAAAATCTCCACCTGTTTCTTTGCTTTATTTTTTGTTGTCATACTAGCTGATCTTAGGGCTCACAACTGGAGGTGTTCAGGGGAACTTATGCAGTGCCAGGGATCCAACCAAAATGGCTAGGGTGCTCGGCAAGTGCCTAAATGCCTTAGACCTCTCTCTCTCTCTCTCTAGCACTCTTTCTCTCTTCATCACCAAAAATATGTGAATTGGCCATGCTTAAGTAAAAATAATATGCCTCTGGAACCTGTGTAGTACCGTAATCCATCTCAAAACATGCCTTGTGCATCAGGATACATAATTTCTTTATTGAATTCTGTGGGACTCAAATGCAATTTTAGAGAACTTCCTTGACATTTGCACATAAGAGTTTTATCTCAGAAGCTAGCAAATTTGGATTAAATGTAAACTCACATATTTAAACAAAGTTACCTTCCAAAGAAAGCTGCTCCATCTGCTCCCTATTAAATACCTAGGCATTAGGCTGTTATTGAAGAAGGCATGCTTTCATCAGCACACTGTAAATATAAATTTCTTCTGAATAAGTCAGTTTGCAGCCTTCTAAATATGCAGAATATATCTAATGCTGATTTTTAAAACAACAAAGTTTTCTTGTTTTCTCTCAATCTGTGTATGATCATTCGATAGAGCTTGTTAATTATGCCAAATTATCTTTTTTAACATCAGCTTAAAATGTTGTCTTTAAAACCATTGACTGGTAATTAAAACAATGTGGTTCTGGTATTAAACAGAGTCAGATCAATGGAATCAAATTGAAAATCCTGAGACAGACCCTCAGTTATAGGTCAGCTAATCTTTGATAAGAGTGGACGATATGAAGTGAAGCACGGTAAATCTCTTAAATAAGTGGTACTGGGAAAACTATTTGGCCACATGCAAAAAAAATGAGCTCACAACTCTTTCTAATGCCATGCACAAAAGTCAGATCAAATTGGATTAGAGGCTTCTATCTGAGACCTGAATCCATATGTACATAGAGGAAAGCATAGGCAGAACTCTCCAAGACATTGAAGGTAAAGGCATCTTTAAGGTTGAAATGTCACTAACTAGGCAAGTGGTAGGAAAAATAAGCAAAAGAGACTACATTAATTTGAGGAACTTCTGCTCAACAGTATATTGAGGCATATGAAAAGATGCCATCACAGGCATTGGAAGAGTATTTACAATGTGCTTAGGTGTATGCCTATGAAATTGATTTCTCTCCACTGCTGTCATCTGGAAATACCACGAAATTGTCACTAAATTAATATCTGGAAATACCTTTAATTTACTTAACTGATAAAAAGTCTCTCAGAAGTCTTTCCTACAGTTTTATTGTAACTGTGCAAAGCATATAAGTATTTTGCAAAATTAAAAAAAAAAGAAAATGTCAAAGCCATATTTATTGTTTAAGTGTAGTGATTTCACGTCATAAAGAGTGAATGTCATTTTAATAACCTGTTATTGAATTACCGAATATTTATGGACAATGTAAATCTGGCAATATAAAATTTATTTATGATGATGATTTATCTCAATTGCTAAGATAGCATTTTACTTCAAGTGTTCTGAAAGATTTATTGTACTCCTCAAAGTGTTTATATTATTCTCTAAAAGGAAATTTTAAATTATGAAAGATGTTTCTTAAATTTTTAGAAGCCACAGTAGAGATTTTAACAATCTATTTAGATTGAATATGATTACAACCATAATTAATATGTGCCAACTTCAATTCTCTTTAATTATTAATTAATATACACATATAATTATTTGAAGTGTCCAACTTGATTTAGCAGGAATTATCCCATTTATATTTGAGGCTGTCAGCAATGAGAACCTACCCTCCTGTCTTCTATTAAATCCTACAGTCATAAACTGATGCGTTTGACACTATATTAATAAAAGACTAGGAGGTGGTAGGGAACCTGGACACTGTGGTGGAAAAAGGGACACTGGTGATAAGATTGGCTTTGAACAACTTTGTGAATTGCATGTCTTAACAATTTTTTAAAAGAAACTCACTATTTCATATTAGTAGACACATATAATGTACTATGCAGTTTGAAGTTTATTTTATCAAGAAGAAAAGTAAACATCAAGCTTTAATGCCACATAATTCCATTAAAACTTGCAGTATGGCAACTAAACTAAATTCCTCTAAGGGAAACAGGACAGGGTTCGACACTCCTTGACCTATATACATAAAGAAATGACTAGAGAAAGAACAACCAGTGCTGGCGTGGATACTGGGAAAAGGGACTCTCATCCACTGTTGGTGGGAATGTCAACCGACCAGCCTTTTTGGAAAACAATATGGACATTTCTCCAAAACCTAGAAATGGAGCTCCCATTTGACCCAGAAATAAAACTCCTGGGTATATACCCTGAGAGGCCAAAACACACAGCAGAAACACCATCTGTACTTCTATGTTCATAGCAGCAGTATTCACAATAGCCAGAATCTGGAAACAACCTGAGTGCCTGATGAGTGGATAAAAATATTTTGGTACATCTACACAATGGAGTACTATGCAGCTGTTAGGAAAAACAAAGTTATGAAATTCGCCTATAAATGGATGGACATGGAGAGGATCATGTTAAAATGAAATTAGCCAGAGGGAAAAGGACAGATATAGAATGACTGCATTCATTTGTGAGTTATTAAAAAATAATTCGAGGGGCCGGAGTGGTAGCCCAGTGGTTAGGGCGTTTGCCTTGACGCCCGGCCCATGCCGGCCCAGGTTCAATCCCTGGCATCCCATATGGTCCCCTGAGCACCGCCAGGAGTAATTCCTGAGTGCAGAGCCAGGAGAAACCCCGAGCATTGCCGGGTGTGCCCAAAAAAGCAAATAATAATAATAATAATAATAATAATAATAATAATAATAATAATTCAATACTAATATCCAAGTCAGGAAACATGGATCCAGAGGACTTGTCAGTGGGTGGAATCTACTACAAGAGTGTGGGTCTCAGAGATTAGGTAAGACAGAGAAGGGACCAGAGTGCTAATAATTGTTGGAAATGATAATACCAGCCTAGAACCGAGCATTGAATGTAAACAAAGTGTTATATATGATAACCTCTAAATCTATGTATTGCATGGTACAATGTGTAAAGAAGGAAAAGAGAGAAAGACAAAGAGAGAGACAGAGAGACAGAGAGAGAGAAAGAGAGAGAAAGAGAAGAGGCAAAGTGCTTGCCATAAAGGCAGGCTGGGGGCTGGAGGAGGAAACCAGGAGACATTGGGGTAGCAAATGTGCACTGGTGGATGGAGGGGTGAGGGAACACCGTTTAACTTAAACTAATCATGAACAGTTTTGTAATTGCATATCTCATGGTGGTATATTAAAATTAAAAAAATAAATAAAAAAAGAAATGGTTAAAATTCCATATACGAAAAGCCAAAGTCTTATTTAACCTTTATAAAGATTTACACCCAAAGAAATAGTAAAAAACAAACGCACTAAGACTTTCTCTGAGATAAATCCTAAAAAAAAAAGGAAAATTTTTCTTTTTTGATGGCAGAATGAAAAGACATAAACAAACAAACAGTACTTCTTTATCTGCTGGAATTTAGATTTATATTTTCCTTACAAGATATTTTCACCTTAAGTGAAAACATCAGTAGTTTTGTTTAAGCTACAAATATCACTACAAATGAAGCTGATATGGTGTGGAAGATAAACTCAAAATTATTCCTAAAATCATTTTAATTGGTTTGTCCTTGATTTCTTAAATTTAGAAAATGGATTAAGGGGCGGGAGTGATAGTATAGTGGGTAGGGCAATTGCCTTGCACCACGGTCAACCTGGTTTCGATCCCTGACACCCCAGATGGTCCCCTGAGCTCTGCTAGGTGTAATTCCTGGAGTGTAGAGCCAGGAAGAACCCGTGAACATTGCCAGGTGTGACCTAAAAAGCTCAATGAATGAATGGATGAATGAATGAATGAATGAATGAATGGATGGATGGATGGATGGATGGATGGATAGATGGATAGATGGATGGATAGATGGATGGATGAATGAATGAATGAATGAATGAATGAACAAATGAATGAATAGAGATGAATGAATGAATGAATGGATGAATGAATGAATGAATGAATGAATGAATGAAACCACGAATTAAGGCTTTGGGGAAAATAATAAAGGATGCCCTTCATTTCATTTTTCTTTTTGCTTTAGGTTTGGGAGCACAACTGATTGTGCTGAGAGCTTATTTTTGACTCTATGTTCATGGAACCATGTGTAGTGGGACAAAACTGGGGTGAGCTTCTTGCAAAGCTTTACAAGCTGAGCGGTCTCTCTCCAGCTCCTCTTCCCTCTTGCTCTGCCTCAGGCCCACTGCATGACAAATGAACAAGTCCATCTCTTTTGTTGGAATAGTAGAAACATGACCTGGAGAGACAGTCAGATTTGACCGTGACTCCCCTGGTCTTTGCCTATAAATGGATGGACATGGAGAAGATTATGTTGAGCGAAATTAGCCAGAAGGAGAGAGACAGATACAGAATGACTGCATTTATTTGCATGGCATAAATATATATGTACATATTATGATACCAATATCCAAGGTCAAGTGAAACATATATCAGGAGGTCTTGTCAAAGGTGGAAATTATCACAAACGTGTGGAAGTCAGAGGTTAGGTAAGACAGAAAATGGAACAGTGTGCTAATAATTGTCGAGGGTACTAATGCCAACCTAGAACTGAGCATTAAATAGAGGCAAAAAGGATACACATGACAACCTTTTAATGTATGTTCTGTAATCCATAGTCTGGAAGGGAAGGAAAAGAGAAATAAAGAGAAAGGGAAAGAAATAAAGAATCTGCCATGGAGGTGGGCTGGGGAAGGGGGAGGGAACCGGGGATGTTGGTGTTGGGAGATGGGCACTGGTGGAGGGACGGGTGCTGGAACACTGTATGACCAAAACCCAAACATGAACTTTTTTAATTGTATATCTTTTTATTCGTATATCTCACGGTGGTATAATAAAATACTTAAAAAAAAGTGAGCCAAAAGAAATCAAAATTATACAGAAGAATTTCAGTTATTTTTCAAAATCAAAGAGCATTCTTTTTGATTATATCATTAAAATAATAGTTTCTTCTTGTCTGGTTTGTGTGTTCAAAAATACTACTTCACTTTGAAAATATTCACCGTTTAACTGAATTTTAGCTGGTGAAAGAAAGATTCTTCCTTGAGTAAAAAAAAAATACTCACCGTCTTTTTTTTTTCTTTTTTGGGTCACACCGGTGACGCTCAGGGGTTACTCCTGGCTCTGCACTCAGGAATTACTCATGGCGGTGCTCGGGGGACCATATGGCTGGCAGCGTGCAAGGCAAATAAATGCCCTACCCGCTGAGCCATCACTCCGACCCCCAAAACTAACCGTCTTGAGAAGCACTTTGTTTATGCGAATGGATTTTTTTTTATCAACATTAAATAGATGATAACAATGAACCTGAGTATACTTTGCTAAAGAATGAGAAATCATCATAGTTACCAGGGGTTTCTGCAGTGTGACTAGGCTTGAAAGTATCCAAGACATGTTTTACATATATGCAAAATCTCCCTGTGTTTCTCTAGCTTCAAGAAAGTTAAAGTGCAAAATGTCAAAATTCCTGATGTCTTTTGTACTAAAACTTCATCAGTTGTAAACTAGTAGGTTTGTGGTTGGTAATTTTTATAGTTTTTAACTATTAATACACAACATTCTTTTATGCAAACCACCTAGTTTATTTAGATTTACTAGATTTTACTTTTAAAAAGTTCCCAGTTAGTAATTAAAATTTTCAGTTAGTTCTTTTGCAAAATTGTATTGACATCTGGGGTGTCAGGGATCGAATCCAGGTAGGACATGTGCCATTTTTAACCACAGACTTCCTATTGTACTCAGTGTGTATAAAATCAACTAAGTAGGTTATTAGTGAGTACAAATGCAGCTGTCAGTTCAAGAAGATGAAAATATTATTTTGCCTCACCCAAACAAAATTAATTGCAACCTAATTTCAGTCAGGTAGTGGGGTCTTACTGAAAACTTGGACAGCTGAATCTTTCTGAACAACTACCATCTAAATAGAAGTTATCTTCAGCACCCCACTGCTGTAAAACTTGGGGGCCGGACGATTTCTTGTTGGGCTTGTGTTTTCGTGAAAGTCAGTTCCATATATGACATCCGACAATCAGTTCTCTGACAGAGCAATCAAACCATTGCTATGAACCACTCAAGTACTCGAAACCTCTCTTAAGAAAACTCAACATCACACAGAAAGCCAAGTTATATGTCTGTTAACTGTGAATATATCTTCAAGGTGGCCAGTAAAAGCAGAAATGTAACAATTTATTTTTAACAAACCCAGTAGAATGCAAAAGAAAGGAACAAAGTATTATGTCATGGCTATTATTTTCTTCCTTTTTAAAAAGTTTTATTATATGGTGATATTTTTCTTGTTCTCGTTAACATTCTGACCTCTGAAGCTAAGAAAAGTTTTTCTCCTCCAGGACCAAAAATTTTGTTTTTTTAATTGTTGTTTTATATATCTAATTCCTCTTTGACAACTCTAAATTCCATTGAACCATTGCCTTTTGTTCCATTGATTCCAAGTTAGCCTGCACTTTCTCTTCCATAGGCAGGGTTGAACCCTTCTGTCAGCATGAAGAATTTTCAGAAGATGCTTTTTCACCTCTTTATTCCTTAAAGATTTAAAGGGATACAATCTGTAGGGAGGAAATGTCACAGCAAGTGGGGTGAGGGGATGGGGGCTCTAGTAATGAGTTTCAGGGAATAACAAAGAAGAATAAATTCCCCAGCCGCCTAAGGGCAGGAAGACCACATCCCTTTGAGATGAGAATCCTGATCACTTTGGAGAGAGAGAAGCTAATCCAGTATCACCCCAGAAGGGTAGAACTCTCAGAAAAAGAAGCTACAGAGAATCAAAAGGTTGTGATAAGAATAAGAAAGGACAAGCGAACATATCTTTTCTGGAACTCATCTCTCTTTCTCTCCCTAATACTTCTCTAAATGTCTTTCAATAAATTAAATTAAAATAAAATTTCCAGGGACTATCTCCCACCAGGAATATGCTTGTGCTTAGAGCCAGAAGAAAGCCCTGAAATCCCAAGTGTGATCCCAAAGAAACAAAAAAGAAATTTTCAGAAGCTAGAAAAAGAGTACAAGGGTTAAAGTGTTTGTCTTGCATATGCATGACCCCTGTATGGTCTCCTGAGAAGCACATGGAGTGATTTCTGAGCATAGCTCCAGGAGTAAGCCCTGGAAAATGCAGGGTGTGGACCAAGGATCAAAGGGAAATAAGCAAATAAATAACATTTCTCTCTAAATCTACTGTCTTGTGAGTCAATATTTATTATTTATATCTTATTTATTTATTAGATTTATTTCTGGATGAAGTTTAGAATATTAGCTGGTAAAGTTTTATGCTGAATAAGTCAGGCAGAAACAATTCTACACAGACAGCTCTCTCTGCTTGTAAAAGCGTTGCTTTTCTTCTATTAGATTACAAAAGATATATCAAAATATTTTTCCAGTAAAGTGTACCTGAATGATTCAGTGTTGGCGTATGTCCAAATTATATTTTGAAAGTAAATTTGTTTGAGAAAATTATTATTCCCGAACCTTGAAACCTTTACAGTCCGTTGAACTATAAAATTGTATAATATTTCTTTAAAATAGCTAACAACCATAAGTAAAGTTAGATAATATATTTTCCATCAGATTCAGGGCAAAATAAATCTACCTGTCATTTACTTAGAAAAAAAATGCTTCTTACTTTAGCTATCCTTTCAAGCTTATTATATCTGAAAGAAACTATCTTCTGGAATTCCAAAATATATGCCTGGGATAAAAATAAACCAAAAAAGTCCTCTTCTTATTTAAACTTCTTCCCAAGAAGTAAAAAGTAATGTCTTATTTTCTTCACACTGGAAAGCCTATTTTTTCCCAATATAGGTATATATTTTTTCTGTAATATAACTTACAGGTCTTGTGTTAAGTTTAATTAGATTGATAGAACTTATTGTCTCAACTACCTCTTAGACACAACGAAAGAGAACAGACCTTTAGCCTTTTGAAAACTGAACACACCAAGTTAAGGGGTAAGGGGGAGGAAGGAAGAGGAGGAGAATTAGTAAGCAGGTACAGGGATAGTTTTGCACGTACCTGAATAATGCTTCAGAAGGTCTGTTTTCTGGAATTATCATGACAGTCATTCCATGGAGTTTGACTCCACCTCTCTCCACATCTCTTTGACTCCACCGTTCTCCCTGCATTAACATACGCCTCAGAGACCTGGGCCCTTCGAAAGCAGGATGAGAATGCTATTCAGGTCTCCCAGAGAGGAATCAAAAGAGCTATGCTTGGAATATCACACCTCACTCAAGTGAGAGAAGGAATCCCGGAGTTCTGACCTCCATCGCTATTCCAGAATCAGGGACGCTGTCTCGCTTGCCAAGGCATCGAAAATCAGATGGGCTGGACATGTAATGCTATTTGGAGACAACCGCTGGACTAGAACCATTACCGACTGGATCCCACAGGATGTTAAAAGATCACGTGGCCGCCCACCTACAAGATGGTCAGACTTCCTTGTCAAGACTCTGAAGGAACGGTTTGAGGCTCTTCGTATCCCTGAATCAACCAGATGCCACTGGGCTACATTGGCACGTGATAGGGTCCAATGGAAATGTTACAGGCGCCCGCTCGAGCAAATCCATGAATAACCGGATTCAAGTGATCAAGTGATTCCATGGAGTGGTGTGGCATATAGCTCAAGAGGACTTAAAGGTCATTTTGGATTTTAGTAGGTCTAAAAATGGATTTGGGACCAATAGTCACCTCTATCAGACTTTCCTGTTTAAAAGAAAATTAAAATATCTTCATTAAAACAACCTTCCAAATAGAAGAAAAGAAAAGAGAAAAATAGAAGTGATACATACATTCAGAAAAAAAGCCTGGCAGAGAAGTCAACCTTTAATTTTTGTTGTTGTTTTTAGGACTATGCCAGCAGTGCTCAGGAATTACTCTTCACTCTGTGCTCGGGAATCACTCGTGGAGGGTTTGGGGACAATATGTACTGAATATTGTCCCAGCTTAGCCCTGCAAGGCAAGTGTGCTGTCCACTTAGAGTCTCTAACACCTGAATAATTTTCATCCCGTCAGAAACCTAGAGGATTTTGAGCATTGGCCAGAAATGGTATACACTGAACAAAGATACTGAATATTTTTATTCAGTAGAAAATCTTCAAGGTGCTTGAGGAAAGTGTGACAGGAAATATTGATACAAAACTGATGATTAGAATAAGCACAGAAATACTCTAAGTACATTCATAAATAGTTACTTTAGCTTTTGAAAAGCTATGTAAACTTTGTTCCCCTATTTGCTTGTTGGAATTGACTTAAGATGAGAAAAAGTAACATCATCATCAACTCACTTACTTAAATATTTATCTAATTTACTGCTTAGTTTCAACAATTTCTACAAAATATATGCTCATGTTGAGAATGAGTCATCTTTATAATATCTGATTATTTTAGTTAATTCTGGCTTACTTGCAATTTTCTGTGTCCCTCTAAGATAACTTTTAGTTTTTGTGAAAGTCTTAACAGATTTGAGTCTTAATTAAAGTTTTATTTCATAGGTTTTTTAATTTTTACTTTAAAATAGTCAGATCTACTTATGCTGAATAATCTTAGTACAAAAACAGAGTCACAGCCCTTCCTCTAAAGTTTTAAACTATTTTCAAAGGCCAATATTAGAGACCAAAATTGAATGAGTATTTATCAACTTTCAGAGTTCATTATAAGTACATCTAAGTATTGAATGACATGTTGAAAAACACTCACAGACTAATTATCTTTTTGGTTTATGAATAAATTAGCAACAGGATTATTCAAATTAAGTTTTATGAATTAATATGAAAGGGATAGATCTATTCCTAACAACAGGTTAATAAATTGCAGAGCAAAGTACAAAGATTTGGTTTGTAAATAATTGGTATCACTTTTATTGCATTTATATGTAGAAATTTATGACTATAACTATTTAAATATTTACCAAATTAACAACACCCTATTCATATTATTGAATGATGAATTATATGTTCTTTTAACATATTTTCAATTGAACAATTATACAAATATGGAGGAATGATCAATTATTGTAACTCGTGATTCCACCAGTAGGCAAATTAAACAAAGACAAATTTAAAAGGCAGAAAATGCAGTTAAATATCACTGAAATAAGATCAAAAAATTCAAATCACTACTTTAAAACTATGAATTATAAAATATTTGAAGAAATTCAGGTTTGAATACAATTACATTTTCAACAACACACTTTCTATATTTATATTATTTTCACAATAGTTCAAAAATGTTAAAGTAACATGTGTTTAGAGGACTCATTTGATAAACTTATGGAGCTACTCCCCAATTCAAACCCATGTTTGTTCTAATTTTTATTGAGACATTGAACAAAACTGCTTTATTCCTTGTTTAATTTTCAATTAATCTATTAATTATATGCATACATTTATTTGGATCTAAAGCATTATTTCAAAGTGATTATTGTTCTGATATTCTTGACTCTTCACATGCACTAATACTTAAAACATAGACCTAAACCTGTCATTAAGGCACACCATGACTGTTTAATGTCTCCCAATCACAATGTGTTTGTTGTGATGTAGATGAAGACAAAAAAGAGTTCTGGAAGTGGTATACTAAAAAATAGTCTTTTCTTTTCCTGCTTAGGAAGTACAGAAAATTTAGGAATGGCTATTTAAAGATAATTGTGTGATGAACTAATCCAATACCATCCATGAAACTGCCATTTTTAATGTCGTTTTTGTTTGACCATATATTTAAACTTGTAATTTTCTTCCCAAAAATAGAAATGGACTTACAAATTGAACATATCTTTGTATTTATTCATTCCAAAACTATGTATCCAGGTGATAAGAATCTTTGTATAGCTATCTAAAATACTGTTTTACTCACCAAGCAACATTAAAAAAATCAATATTTTTCAATAACATATCTTTTGTTTTAGATTTCCTGCATTTTATTTATTCAAAGAAGAGCACTTTTAATTGTTTTGTTTATACTGACTAGCCTTAGGTCATATATTTTATTAATTCTGGTCCTTTGAATTCATTAAATTTTAATTTATTTTTACAGCAAAAGGGCATGTTTATCCCCGTAGCAATAAAACCACAGTTCGGATAAAATTTAAATATTAGAAGCGGCTTTTTAAAAAGAAAGTTAGTTAACATGTTCAGAAAAGAATTATGCAAAATTATGGCATAAAAATTGCACCTCAAATGCAGTAAACATGTTCATATTTCTAAAAAGTCATCTCCACATATGTTCAAGTACAGAATAGTCACTAGAATATTTCCAGAAAACATCACTTAATGACAAATCTGGTATTTAACCTTCATTTCAATTTAAATGAACAGAATTGATGTGCGAGTTTGTATCTATGTGTGTGTGTGTGTGTGTGTGTGTGTGTGTGTGTGTGTGTGTGTGTGTGTGTGTACGCACACATGCATATGCATGTGTGCAGATTCTGGCCTACACTCTGAGCAATATCACTAGCTAGGTACAACAATTAATTTTTGTATGTCTGCCATTTTCATAGATATCAGGATATCATCTTAATATTTTATTCAATAACTGGGTAAATCCCTGAAAATTTTGTAGTTTTATTCAGTAAACGTGGCAACGAATGGTCTGAACAGGTAGAACACTAAAAACTCTGTTGCTCACTTTGGTGATTTGGAGTTACCTGAGCTCACTAAAACAGCATATTTTTGCCACAAAAATCATCAAGTTAGCAAAGCATCAATATTGCTTAATAGAGGCATAACATGCATGGCTTCATTCAAGATTTTCAATATTTTCTGCAATTTGAGGAAATACATGTCTCTTGTAAAAGCGCATTGTAAATGCAAGTGTAATTCATATTGCACACCTAGATTGACTTTGAAAGCTCCTATGATCACCTGCTCCAGAATTCTCATTATCCCATTTGAGAACTTTTGCTCTAGAAAATTTATGAAAGAAAAAATTGGACCATGTGGCTCAAATGGTATATTTAATTAATATTCTCGTAATAAACATTGAAGAAACCATATTTACAATTTAACTTCAGGAATCTTTGCTGTCAGCTTCTATCAAGGTATTCAAAGTTCTAACAGAGACAGTCATTCATGCAACATTCCATTCAGCCTCTTTAACAAACTTAATATTTTATTGCTTTTTCCTTTTCAGATTTTCGTAAGATGTTTAGCATATCTTAGAAAGTTAAAAGGCAAAGTCATTATAAATATCAAGAGAAATAAGAGTATCCTTTGAAATAGATTTCATCTTTTTTTTTTGTTTATTAGTTTGTTTTAAAGAACCAGCTCTTGGTTTTGTTGATCATTGGTTTGTTGTTTGAAATTCAGCTCATTAATTTCTGCTTTAAGCCTTAGAATTTCCTTCTTCCTGCCTTGTTTGAGCTCATTTTGTTGGTGATGATCTTATGCTAAAATAAATAAGACTGATAAGCCACTAGCATACTTACAAAGAAAGAAAAGGAAGAACCCTAAGGAAAGAGGGAACATCACAACAGAAACCACTGAAATTCAGAAATTCAAAGGATCACCTGAGAGTACTACAAGAATATTTATGCCACAAAGCAAGAGAACAGCCTCAAAGAAGTACATAAATTCCTCAATTCCTATAATCGTAAAAGGCTAAACCAAGATTTGGAATAATGAACAGAAGAGGAGAGAGAGAGAGAGAGAGAGAGAGAGAGAGAGAGAGAGAGAGAGAGAGAGAGAGAGAGTACTGACCACAGAGGCTAGCGAAGGGAAACTGGGGACATGGGTGATGAGAAATGTACACTGGTAGAGGGATGGGTGTTGGAAAATAATCAATTAATTTAAAAAATAAAAAAATTCCAATTTAAACTTGATTAATAAATGTATGTATTGCAAACCATAATGTAAGAGAAGAAAGAAAGAGAGAGAGAGAAGAGAGAGAGAGAGAGGGAGGGGTAGGGAGAGAAATAAAGAGAAAGACAGAAAAAAGAGATAAAGAGCCTGCCATAAAGGCATGCTGGGGTATTGGGGGAGAGATTTGGGGGGCATTTGTGGTGGAAAACGGGCACCGATGGAGAGATGGGTGCTGGAACATTGTATGACTGAAAACCAAACAAAAACATCTCTGTAGTTGTATACCTCACGGGGGTATAATAAAATATTAAATATAAAACAGTAATGAAAATTTTAACAAAACTTTTCAGATATGCCTATTATAAATCAACTTCCATTTTACCAAATCAAGTTACAGGTGTTCTTTATTGGTTTAGCAAAGGCGCCGGAGTGATAGCACCACAGGTAGGGCATTTGCCTTGCATGCGACTGAAGCAATATTTTATGACATCTAAACTTATCCATTAAAATAAGTGATTTTAGATAGGGCTGCTGAAATGATAGCACAGATGGTAGGTCATTTGCCTAGCATGTGGACAACCAAGCCATTTTTTTTTCTTTTTGGGTCACACCAGCAGTGCCTAGGGGTCACTCCTGGCACTGTACTAAGGAATCACTCCTGGAGGTGCTTACAGGACCATATGGGATGCCAGGGATGAAACCGGGTCAACCTCTTGCAAGGCAAGTTCAATCGCTCGGGCCCTGCCAACCAGGTTTGATCTCCAGCCCTCCATATGGCCCCTCAGAGCACTGCCAGTAGTAATTGTTAAGTGCAGAGGCAGGAGTAACCCCTGAGAATTTCCAGGTGTATCCCCAAAACAAATAAGAGAAAATAAGTGACTGCATTTATTTTTAAAATTGTATTTCATTTTATTTGCTTTTTTGGTCACACCTGGCAAAAAATACCACTGGGCAAGAAAAATGGTGTAAGAGGTAAAATGTGTAACTTGCATCAGCTGACCCTGGTTAGATCCCCTGGTACTCATATGGTCTCTAGAACATTGCCATCAGTCTTTACTGAGCACCACTGTGTAAGGCCTAGAAACAAAAACAAATAAAATCCTAACTTAAACAAAGCAGAAAAACTTATTTCACTTCCTTGGGTTCTTTTCCTTTTTCTCTCTTTGGGTCTGGTGTTATTCCTGTCTCTACTAGGAATTACTCCTGGCAGTGCTTGGGGACCATAGGGGATGCCAGAGAGCGAACTAGGGCAGGCCTTGTGCAAGGCAAGCACCTTCCAGCTGGACTATCACTCCAGATGCCTTGCTTGGACTTTTTTTTAAACTTGCTTTTATTCCATATTTGTTTGGGTTGTAAAACAGTTGCATAACTACTTGGTAGATAAAGATATCATTCAGTTTGCTGGTGGCAATGCTTCCTTCATCTTGTATGTCTGAACTTGCCAGCTATCATTGAGAGATGCTGTTTAATAGCCATTCTTAGCTACATCATTAGGGAGAAGAGGAAGCCTACATTTCAAACTGTCAGGGTGAAAGAAAGGCCGTATTCTCTTAACTACTGCCAATTATTTGTCATAAAAGATGGAGCCAGGGAAAGTTATCTCATAAAGAAATAGTAATTATATCTATCTGGATATCTGAAATCAGTGCTTTGAAGGAAAGATATAATTTTAAAATCACTGCTAAAATTTCATTTTTTGTTGTAAAAAAGATACCTCCCCAGCAAAGAATTGAAAGCATATGTGAGCAGATCTGATATCAATTTATTATCTTCTAATATTAAGAAATCAAATACTAATCTTGATTAGAATTCTTTGAAGTGATTGTTTTAAATGATTTGAAAGTTTGGTCCAGAGAGCTAGTATAGGTGTTAAGCTGCTTACCTTGCACATGACTGATTCCAGTTCAATTTCCAGCACTCCAATTCCAGAACCAATAGGAATTATCCCTTCCACAAGAGCATAGTCTATTGTGGCCCAAACACCACAATCCACATTATTGAAATTTTATGTTTTATAAAATAAGATTTTAATTTTTCTTATTTCCTATACAATTTCTTTTTCTGAGTCTTCTCAGAATCAATGTTGGTTACAAGAAAATAGTGTGGCAATTTTGAGAGGTAGAAAATTCAATAGCAACTTAATTCTTCACTTCATTGAATGATGAGACTTAAAATTTGCTTTATTGTGGAGACCTTGCTCTTTACTGACTTGCATAAAGATATAGTGAATTAATATAGTAAGATACAAAACTGTCTTCATATTCTTTACTTTTCCTAATTTTAAAAATTGCCCTAATGATTAAGTTCTTAATAGTATACTTTTTTAACTTTGGAGACCTTGAACAGAAAGGAAACCTACTCAATTTATCTGGCATAGTGTAATTCAGGGTCAGCACCCATCTTAAGAAATGCTCACCCAGGAATACTCTTCTTCCAAATGCTAGAGATTGCTTTGGCCCATCCTGCTC
This sequence comes from Cryptotis parvus, assembly GCA_021461705.1. Classification (NCBI taxonomy): domain Eukaryota; kingdom Metazoa; phylum Chordata; class Mammalia; order Eulipotyphla; family Soricidae; genus Cryptotis; species Cryptotis parvus. The sequence goes on from JAJIBD010002207.1 coordinate 62,078, forward strand.
ACTCACTGTCATGTAAGTGATGGCCAAATTATCTTCAGACAAAATTCTAATTGTCTGGTCCAGAGCGATAGTACAGTGGGTAGGGCTCTTGCCTCACATGAAGCTGACCTGAGTTGAATCCCTGGCAACCCATATGACCCCCCAAGCATGACCAGGAGTAATTCCTGAACTACAGAGCTGGAAGCAACCCATGAGCATTGCCAAGTGTGGCCCACAAACAAATAAAAACCAAACAACAAAAAACATTCTAATTATCTCCAGAGAAAAGACACACAGAAATATATGTTGAGCCACTGAGTCAGATGAGAATATCATGTTTGCTTAAAGAATGGCAAAAGTCAAATTAAAAAAAAAAGACTTCCATAAACACTACAAAAAAGCAAACATAATTTTATGAAAATGTTTCACAGCAGCATTAATCTTTTCTGAAAATGGTAAAGTTCAGGAAATAGAACATGTTTTAGTGCATTAAAATAATGTAAATATTGGCCCATTATGTAAATATGTCTCATATTCAGAAAGTTAATAGGAGCATAATAATTCATGGACAAAATGTACGATAAAAATATTTTATTTTCTCTTAGTTCTGCTTCAAATACCAACTCTAAAAAAGGTGTTTCAAAAGCAAGTGGTTAATTACTGGCGTTGTTCTGCTCCAAGACCACACTGCAACAGCAGTTACTCTAAAAGCAAGATGGAGAGTTACTTCAGCTCCCCCAACTAAATCTATATAGGCAGAAAGGTTTGCATGAGTATTAAATGGATTGTGACTTCATTAATACTATTTCCTCTAGCTATTTTGTTTATTTGAGAAAGAAAGGTAATATTCATAAAGGTGGCATTGAATCAAGTCAGCCCATCCAATAAGTCTTTACTAAACAATTCTGTAGCTTAAATGAGTTTTGCAAATGACTTAGTTTTTGCTTATATTTTAGACATCAAAGCCGTTTTCAGGAAAATATTATTTTTTAAAGATTAAGTATGATTGTAGGAAGTTAATGTTCAAGGTGCTCGGAATTCTCTGACAAACTAATCTACCATAGTCGCATAGGCAATTACTCATTTGACTGGAAATAAAGGCAGATACTAATTGAAAACAAAATGAAAAAAACCTGGTTTGGATCAATATGATAGTATAACAGGTAGGGCACTTGCCTGCAGGCAGCCAACCCAGACTGATTCTTTGGCATTCTATATGGTCCCCTGATCCCGGCCAGGAGTGGTTCCTGGGCCAGATGTCACCACTGAACACCACTCCCTCAGAATGAACCCCCTGAAAAAAAGAACAATAGAAACCTGACTTTATGAATGCTTTATATATGTATACAAGTGCTAACATAGAAAAACAATACAATGAAAATATCACTTTCTTAATAAAAACTGAGGCTCTTTATGTTCCTGGAGCAAGCAGATGCCCTTGGGCTCTACTAGCATGAGACGGGACATATGGAGATGTTACTGGTGCCCGCTCGAGCAAATCGATGATGAACGGGAAGACAGTGATAGAGTGAATAAAAACTGAAGAATCGGTGGCCAATGACTATTGCACACTTCTAGTGTGCCTAGTTTGCAAGCAACAAACTACTAATTCAGGTCCCACTCATTGCCCCCAATCTGAGAAGAATCTAGATCGTACTGCCCTTCTGATTCCCATTGCCACAAGCTGTGTACTGTTTCTAACAACAATCAAGTCATCACAACAATAAAGGTAAGGGAGGAAAAGGAAGAAAAGGTTCAAACACAGTAAATCAACAGTTTCATGTCATTGAGCAAGCAGCTTACCATTTTTCATTTTGCTCGTTTTGTGGATACACTGAACTATCATCAGTGCATACTCCTGGCTGTACACTATAGAATCTCTCCTTGCAGGGCATTTGGGGGACCATGTGGGGAGCCGAAGATCAAACTATATGGGGTACCAAAATTAGCAATGTGCAAGGTAAGTACCTATCTGCCCTACTCTAGCCTTGATCACACCACAATTTAAACACTGCAGCTTCTAAGTACTACATTGAATTATTCATTTTTGATTGAGCATGTTTATTTCTATTCTATCTGAGGAAATATTGATGGAAATACTGCTGACAGTGAATTATCTGCTACTGTATTCATTTTACAATGCTATAGTCAGTGATCAAGTAGATTGCTTTATAGATAATGTAGTATTTACATCACAAAAATAAATATGATCCAGATCATAATCAAATTTATTATATTTTTATTGTTCCCAGAGTTTCTGAAGTGTCAATAATACACATTGAATTTCTATCTTATACTTTTAGCTATTGCATTGTATGTGGCACATTTAGAACAATTTTTCTACTATTTCTTTAAGAGATTGATAGGAAAATATAGGAGATCTACAGGATTGTTTTTTCTTCCTTTACTTCACTCAAATTGTATCTTTTCTGGATTTGAAAACAAATGAATAAAGAAAATTTTAATCCATTATTCATTTATTACCATTTAATTTGGCAAATAGATTGTTTACACTATTGATAAAATAACACCTGTTTATCCCCTACTTCTCTATGAATATCTCTTAATATTTCTATCAACCTATGGGTGTAAATTTTTCATTAATACAAATTTATATACTTTAATTATCATATAAGGCATTAGAGACTGTACTACTGCCATTTTTCAACACTTATGTTTATTTATTTACTATCTACATAGTTTTGGGGACACAGGTTGTGGTGCTCATGGCTTACTCTGTCTTTACACTCAGGGATCACTCCTGGCACTGCTCGGGATCATATGCGGTACAAAACACATAATTAGACATTGAAATGTTTTCAAGTAGTAAATGCAAAGGAACAAAATAATAAAGGAATATAAAATAGAAAATATCTAAACATTGAAGAAATGTAGAGTGATGAAAATAGAATTTATTCAATATATGACAACTGAATGACAACATGAAATAGATATTTAAAATGCTATGTTAATATTTGGGAAGATAAAATTTCACTCAAGAACAGATTCAACTGCTTTTAAAACAGTGTTTCTAACACTATTTTATTTATTAGCTTGTTTTCAAAACCTGCAAGTGGCCACCATCAGCTTACGTAAGTGATAAAAAGGAGTGATTAATAGATGAGATCAAAAAGATCATAGAAATTACTCAATTATAGGAGGAAATGTCAACGTAGAAAGTGGCTCCATGAAGAAGATGTTCACTAATAGTTGAAGCCATACCTGGATAAATGTTAAAATGTTGGCATCAGTGGGACCAGGCAAGGGAGACATACAACAATGACATACATACAATTTAGTTTCTAACACTAAATGTTCTGAGTGTTAGAAACATGAAATGTTTCTAGTGTTAGAAAAACTAAATGTTTCTACTGTTATAAACACTGAATGTTTCTAGTGTTAGAAATAATACCTAATACATTTTCTAGATAATGCTTTTCAAATGTTAAACGATGCTATATACTTTGAAATATTATATTTTGTACTGGTTGATATTTGTGTCATATCATTATGCATTTCTTCAACATTTTGACTTCTCAATCAATGAAATACCCAAGTGTCTTCTTTTACTTTTGTTATACAGTATTAAGACCTAACTCAAGTGTATATGTGAATATGTATATACCCTCATAAGCAACGACCAGATGATTAAACATATTTGTCCCAACTGCTTCCGTTTAACTTTAATTTTAAAATTTACATCTCTGTAATGATAAGCAATAAGGAACATATTTCAATATATGCAGAACTATTTGCATTTATGTTGAATTGTTAATTATCTCATGTCTCCTTTGTTCTATTTTGCCATTGGTTTTGCATCTTCAAGTTTAAGAGATCTTTATATTTAGTGATACTGACCTTATGTTACTGAGATTTTCTCACTGTTTTATTATAGTTTTCTCTTGCTTATTAGTGTTACTTATCATGCATATTTTATTATTATGTAACAAATTTATTCATATTTATAATCACATTGTTGAATTCACTTAGTAATACGAATTTATCGCTCATGTTTTCCTTTCTATTTTATATATTTTCATTTAAATCTTTGATCAACTTGCATTCTACAATATTCTTGATTCTTTAGTTTTACAATTAAATGTTAGACAAAGAAAAAGTATAAGCATCTCATTTTTCATAGAAAGTATAAATCCTGACAGTACTGTTTATTTTTAACACAAGTGCCAAAACATCTCTAGTAGCAAGAGGCATCCAGCTCAAAATTGATAGTCTCCACAAAGCACAGCATCAGTCAGTCACATGCCACCCTACCTCATTTTTGTTTCCTTTCTTTTTTATTTTCTATTATTTTTAGATTTCTGCTGATTTTTTTTCTAGTCATTTCAGTGCCTATTTTTGCATTGCTTCAAAAATTCTAAATGCCAGTTCCAAGCTTAGATTAAAGATCAAACATGAAAATGTGAAATATTTTCCCAGCTCTCCCATACCACCAACACCCCACCTCATTCTGTGGCCGCAGATGCGCAGTGCAATTTTTGTAATTTTCAAAATGTGTCCACAAGAAACCTCATTACTTTCCAAGTCTCTTGTTCTTATTGCTGAAGGTGTCTTACAATCCTGAGAACCAATATGGGTGGTCCAGGCACAGTAATAGTGTAGTATAGATAGAATAGCAGAAAATACCATGAAAATGCCGTTACTCAACTGTAAAAAAGAAAAAAATCATATCCTTGACTTTAAAGTGCAAAAGAGCAATAGAACAGTTTTTGAACAATTAACATTGGCCTTTATTCATGATATTTAGAGATTATATATGAAATTATATGTCTAAATAATACCAATCTTTCTGCCCATAAGTGAAGATGGAAGAAAATACTTTTCAGTGGAAAATTACAGTGATGAACGTACTCTGTTTAAAAAAGACCAAAGTCCACTTTTGGAAAAATTACTATTCTTTGAGTTGAACTTTTTTTTTTGGCTTTGTTTTTTGGGTCACACCCAGCAATGCTGAGGGTTACTCCTGGCTCTGCACTCAGGAATTACTCCTGAAGATGCTCAGGGGACCATATGGGATGCCAGGGACAGAACCCGGGTCGGTCACATGCAAGGCAAATGCCCTACCCACTGTGCTATCATTCCGGCCCCTGAGTTGAACTTTATTTTTAAAGTTTAATTTTGTATTCAATTTTTTCCATAATATCACAAGTATAGACCTATTATTTAATGACACATTTACAAAAATTTCAAGTTAGCTGTTAAATATTTCATAGCAATATCATTTCCAAGGTAATTTTCTCAGTAAATGAAAATTCTAATGACTCATTACACCTAATAACTTGTTATTCTGATTGGCCATTCAAGATTACCAATTTGATTTTCCTACTGTGGTGCTGTAGCAATTTCTAACTTACTGTATAAATTTCTTTCAATGTACTTCTTTATTCTACTAATTAAAATTATTGAAATCCTACATATTTATGCCTATAAATATGGATATATGCATAGAGATACAGCTTTTCTGCTGTACTTATTGACTAACTTCCTCATGCGCAATGCGCTTTTCAGAATTTCTATAACATGCTTTATAAAAAAAGCACAATTTATTGGGTAGAATCACTTAAATAATTTCTTAAAATAAGAGTTCTAGAAAATGACCTTAGAAAATTCTTTGTTCCAATCTTTAGAAGATTAAATGAGCAAATGTTCTTTTCTTTGATTTCACTTACATTCTGATACAATTTTAATATCTGTTTAGAACAATACAGGATTCTGCAACTTTTCCATATCACTAATTATTAAAAAGTTTCATGTTTTTCAATACATAATTTGCATGTAAGCATTAAGATTGGGAAAAATAATAGGCTGAAAATTGCATAAATTAGGATATATAGTCTGCTTATCAGAGAAAATGCTGACTGTTACTATATTTTAATTTCATACCATATAATGCTGTATTCGTTTATTTTTAAGAAAGGTATAAAACTTGATCTTCCTTTATAATACCTGATTATAATTCAGAACATTTTACTTATTAGCTTTGAGAATAGAAACTGTCATTCACTATAGCCTAAATTTTAGTCTCCTGTTTTATTTATCCTCTTTAAATCTTATGACGCGAGAATATTCTATGTACATACACATTAATGACCAGTGGTCTGGTGGTTATAGGTTTTCTTTGATTCACAGCTATACAGAATAAAGTTATAAATACTAAAAATATGTCTTTATAAATATGGGGTGCAGATAACTTATATGCCGATGCAAATTTGTGTTCAAGAATATAACAATGCATAAATAATTTCATTTTTGCTAGTCAAGTTTAATTAAAATAAGTCTATAGAACTAATTTTATATATCTTTTTGCTAAGTAAATGGCAAAACTGTTAGCTGGAATTTGATTGCTAAAAATTGATAACAGTCTCCTCTGTCACTAAAATTTGAATTATCCACAAACTGGTTCTTAAGACCATAAAAGTCTCAATTTAATAAGGGAGCTTAGAAATGAGATAATATCATATTAGCTGTTAGGAGAATTTAGATTAATTGTGACAACTTTAGGAAATTGATGGAAAATCAAATCTAGTAAAATATAAATGCAATTATATATCTGCATGCACACACAAATGCATGCACGCACACACACCCCCTTCACTACAGTGATAACAAATCAGCTTTTACCTTGCAATGAGATATCTAATTATTTTGAAACAATGCTTGACAATTTCCTCTGTAAAAATACTCAAGTTCCAGTAACAAGTAAATCATTTCTTAATGTTAACCACCACTTCTGATTCTTAACCAAAAAATCATGAATCATTCACCAAATAAGGATCAACATATTTATATAGATAAATGTGTCTGTGTCACTTGTACTTGTCTTCCTGTTGTTCATCAATTTGCTTGAGCTGGCACCTGTAATGTCACCATTCATTGGGAATGAGGTCCATTATTGTTACTGTTTTGGCACATCGAATATACCATGGATAACTTGTCAGACTCTGCCATGGCTCTGGGTTCATCTCAGGGGGCCTGGTCTTTTTCTATGTCAGACCATTCACCATCCAGGACCCACAGGGCAGAGCTCTAGGGGTGTAGACAATCTCAGACAAAACACTCAGCTGACCTCAATCATCATTTATTTAGATTATCTTTGTTAACCGAAACCAGTCTAAGACAGGGGATGCAGGAGCCTGAGTCTAGGAAACAGACTTAGGACTCAGCTTCCTAAAAGAGAGCATGGCAGGGAAGGAAAGAAGATCTGAGAGAAACAAACTCAGTTTTAATGCCTGACTCCTGTCTGCCATCAGCTGATGCAGCCGGCCACCACAGTCACACCTGCAAAACCTCCGAGGGGCAGAAAGATGTCTATAACAGTAATATACATCTTTAGAGATAGATATCTCTGAATAGTGATTGGAGGTTTGTTCAGTTCACCATAACACCATTAAACATGACAATGGAAAACATCTGCCATGTAAATGAACTGATATGTTTGGAATGTGTATGTTCTCTTAAAGGTCCTATTGAAATTCTAAATCCCCCAATTGATGTTAGTAAGGCCTTTAGAGGTGAAGCCTTCACAATCCTGAGTGTTTATAATAGTCTTTATGGAGGTAAACTTCTCTCTGCTTTTCAAGTTTTCTCTAGTAAGAGATCCAAGATATTATGCAAAAGGTCTTGATTTTATTTTTATTTTCTATCTAAATGCCTACTGGAAATGACCTCTATTTCATACTGGTTTTTTTCCTCCTGTTTAAATTTTCAATCTCACTTCTCCTTGTAGAAAAATAAAGACCTAAAATGACTTTGAAATATATGTTTCAAACACACACACACACACACACACACACACACACACACACACATAAACATATATATTCTTTTCATATGCAGACTTTTCAAGACTGTTTTCAATTGAAAATACTGGAAAGTTTTATATGCAAAACAAGTAAAAGCTAGTAAAGAAAAATATGAATGGAAAATGTAGGCTGCAATAAAAAGAGATTTTGAAGGGAAACAAACTTTGCCGCATGAGGGTGTGGAGTGAGTACAGCAGGTAGAACACTAGTGGATGCAGCCAACCTGGTTTCAATCCCAGGCACTTATCATGGTACAGAGAAGGCCTCCGTGAGTGCTCTTGAGCACAGATGCAGGAGTTATCCTGGAACTGCCAGGTGAGCCCCATTCCAAAATAAAAAAAGCAGTCTAAATAGGAAAAGGAAAAAAAATAGTATATCTAAAAACAATTCCTGGGGTCGGAGCGATAGCCCAGCAGGTAGGGCATTCGCCTTGCACCGTGGCCCGGCCTGTGCTGGCCTGGGTTCAATCACGGCATCCCATATGGTCCCAGAGCACCACCAGGAGTAATTCCTGAACAAGTGTCTGAAGCAACCTCTGTTGCTGGTGGGGCCACAAGCATTGTCACATGTGGCCCCAAAAAAAAACATCTATTAATGGGTATAGATAGGCAGGTTAAAATACAGTTACTGAAGAAGCTAATTGAAAACTTTCATTGTCATATGAATTTATTATAACCTACATCCAGGATAGATAACTATCACTGTATAACTGTCTTCCCATAGATCATCAATTTACTCAAGTGGGCACCAGTAACATCTCAATACGTCCTGTCACATGAAAAATAGCCCAAGGGCATCTGCCCGCTCCAGGAATATAAAGAGTCTTAAACCTTCAAGTCATGGGAATGAGGTCTATAATAGTTTATGGTATTTTACATGTAAAATATGACATGGGTAGCTTGTGAGGCTCTGCCGTATGGGTGGGATTCTCTTGCAGTCACCTCAAAACTCAAGGATTTATTGATGAACCATGCAGCCACAAAGCACCGCACAAGTCGGACTGTGATAAGCTCTTCTGCTGGGTGGAGCTCTGAGGAGAGGGGAATCCAGATGTGGAAAATGGTGGCCCCTCATGGGTGGGGGATTCCTCTGGCTTCTTGTGAGGCTCTGCTGGAGTGGTGGGCCAGGGCTAGAACTCACCATCCCTCCTGGATGCCTTGTGATCAGCTGGGCACAGGGAGAGCAAGTAGCAGCTCTACCCTGTGTCTGTGAGTCTCCGGATTGGCATACCTGGGCTGGCCTTGAAAAAGTCTGCTGCAGGGTGGGTCACTGAGGAACCAGGCTATGATCAGCTCTTCTGCTAAGTGGAGCTCTGAGGAGAGGGGAGTCCGGATGTGGAAAATGGTGGCCCTCATGGTGCGGGGTTCCTCTGGCTTCTTGTGGGGCTCTGCTGGGATGGTGGGCCAGGGCTAGAACCCGCCATCCTCCTGGACATCTTGTGATCAGCTCAGCACAGGGAGAGCAACTAGTCCCATGTGTGTGAGTCTCTTGGATAGATACAATATCAATATGTGATCATAATTTGAAATTATCCATAGTCCTTTAAAAACTATAGATAGAAATGCTCATGGGATAAAATTACATTTTTTAAAGATACTAGTGACCAAATTTGTAATAACTTAATCACCCAACGTATTGTAGTAATGTTAAAAGTGCACAATGGAAAACAAGAAAAACCAACTTCTGAGAGCTGTATTAGCATTAATTTGTTAACTCAAGCTTTAATAATACAATGAAGCATTCTAAAGTTTTAATATTTAATAAAAATGAAATAATGTCATTCATGAAGTAAAATAAATATTTTCATCTTAATTAGGCCAACAAAATCGTGATGAAACCCTCAATATAATAGAAACAAGATTAACTTTAAAGCATACAAACAACAAAGCAGTCTGGGAAGTTTCATCCTCTTGAGTCCTCTGGTACCAACCCATGTTCTACAATTTCTAGAGCCCATTTGGAACAAAGAACTAATCCAATGTCAGGTTCTCTAGTGATGAATGTGAAAACTGTTGCTTAAAGAAATGCACCCAGCTTCTTATGTTTCTTATCCTTTCATAATTTTCTATCGTTTCAATTAAAAGACTTAAATTTAAAGCCTGACTTTTTAAAAATAGCTGTAAGTGGTTTTTCTCATTATAAAAATATTGTATTTTATCAATTGAAACATTATTAAATCAAAACCATAAAGAAATTAAAAGTCTAATTAATGCTTTTTAAAAAGAGTCTTAACATTTGGTGGATTTGCATACAAGCACTAAACTCCCAAATGAGCCCCTGAGGCCTTTGTTGGATAGGAGAAAGCAATGTCTCAGTCAAAGACACACAATCAATCCAGCAGCCCCAGGATATTTACACAGAAAGATTGTTTGCTTCCTTTAAAAAACTAAAAATAAAAAGAAAAAAAAAAACTAACCAGCACCTTGAACATTTCACAGTTTTCCTACATACTCTATACAATCAACATCTTGATTTTTTATCCTTACTATCTACTATGTATTCCTGTATTCCCCTGTCATTACAAATGTCACCTTTCTTCTAATGTCACTCTCCTTTAATCTCTCTCATTTCTAGAGTTTTGGTAAAAGTCTAGGAAATGTTCTCACAGAAAGTTATCTACACAGAATGCAAATATAACCTAGAAGATATACTTCATCTGATCTTGTCATTGTTACACAAACCTCTACATTTGTTTGAATCATAGTAGTGTTGTAGGCAGGCAGACAGGGGGACGCCACATGGCAATAAAATTCCTGAAGAAGAGCTCCAGAGCCACACCTGATTGAAAGCCCAAAACCAAACTTGATAAGACCACTATCAACAATAGACCCTGGGGAAGGGAAGGCCAAAAAGGAATGTGTAAATCTCCTGAGGGAGATGAATCAGCCTTCCCGCCCAGGACCCAGCTCAAGGAAGACCCCAGGACATTCCAGTCAAAGAAGACCACTCCCCAAAGTCTACTCCCTTGGCAACGGCGCCCTAGCAACCGAGGTTGAAGCCCCATATAGGAGTAACTTGGGGAGAAATCTATAAAAGCCATCCTGACCAAAAGGACAGCGCAGCACATGCTGCCTGGGCACACATGTTGTCTCGGCGCCAGACATGCTGCAAGGACACTCATGCTGCCTGAGCCCATGTGGCCAAGCACATGTGGTGCCTGAGCACGTGTGTTGCCCGCGATCTCCCCTCTTGAGATGTGTACTTTCTCTTTTACTTGCGCCTCCGCCTTTGGAGCAGCCCGCGTTTCTCCCTTTGAGCGCTAACTTTTTTTCTTTCTCTCCCTCCCCCTCACCTAAAACCTCCTTAATAAAATCTATTTTACTTCACTGCTCATCGACTTCTGAAAATTCTTTTTCTGCGAGGAAGACAAGAACCTTAAAGCATGGGGCCGGAGCGATAGCCCAGCGGGTAGGGCGTGTTTTGCCTTGCACGGCCGGCCTTTTGCCGCCCGGGTTTGATCCCCGGCATCCCATATGGTTCCCTGAGCACCGCCAGGAGAAATTCCTGAGCAAAGAGCCAGGAGTAACCCCTGAGCATCGCCGGGTGTGACCTAAAAAAAAAAAAAAAAAAAAAGCAGACCTGGGTAAGGCCTAGGACTGACTTTCCCTTTCCTGCAAAGAGCAATTCCTCGCTCCAGCCTGAGTCCGTGGCTCCCCAAGAAACCTCGGGTGGTGGGGATTAACTCCAGCGCCTAGAGATCAAGCGGGCATCATGGCTTGACGGCCACCTCGTGGGGCTGGTGAGGCTCAGGCCCACGCCGTGCAGGGGCTCATCGCAGACTTTATCAGTCCTTAGCCTGCCCAGCGGGTCCCGGGTGGCAGAGGCGGCTGGGGAGAAAGCCACCATCTCTCTCTCCTTCCTGCCTCACATAAGTCACCCGTGGTGTCCACCTGCAACAGTAGCTAGAAATATTTGTTATTATCAATTTTCTTTGCTTACAAGATTTTTCTTTAGATTATTTAGTTCTTATATGCAATAGGGATATCCTGATAAAGTAACCACCATAATTATGCTTTTATATAATGTTTCAGCAGAACATTAGAACTAGACCCTTTATGGGGGTGGGGTTGTTTAATTTTTTAATTTAAATATTTTATTATACCACCGTGAGATATACAATTACAAATATGTTCATGTTTGGGTTTCAGTCATACAGTGTTCCAGCACCCATCTCTCCACCAGTGCCCATTTCCCGCCACCAATGTCCCCAATTCCTTCCCCATCCCCTACCCTGCCTCTATGACAGGTTCTTTATTTCTACTCTCTCTCTTTTTCTCTCTCTCCCTTCTATTACACATTGTGGATTGCAATACATACATTTAGAGGTTATAATGTGTATCCCTTTGCCTATATTCAATGCTCGTTCTAGGCTGGTATTTTCATTTTCAAGGATTATTAACATACTGTTCTCTTCTGTCTTACCTAACCTCTGACTTCCACACATTAATGGTAGATTCCACCTATTGACAAGACCTCCTGATGCATGTTTTGCCTGACCTGGAATACTGGTATCATACTATATAATTTTGAGGGCTACACTTGGTGATACTCAGGGATTGCTCCTGGTTCTAAGCCCAGGGATCACTCTTGGAGGTGCTCTGGGAGACCATAAGTGATGTTGCAGATGGAAATGGGAACTGTCACTATAAGGCAAGTGCCTAATCCACTGTAATAGCTCTTTGGCTGTTGAACTAGGTCAATTTTTTAAATATAAAGGTCATTATAGTGAATTAATAAACATCATACTATTTAAAATATTGAAATTATGTAAAAAGCAAATTTAAAAAAGACAATTAGTTACCCCTGTCTCAGATGTAGAGAGCAGAGAAGATTTTGACCTAAATATACAACACACATACACTTTTAATTATGACTTTTTTGTTCTGCTTTATTTTTGTTTTGAAGTATGTCATGAGTATGATAGAGGCAAGTAGAATCAAATATGCTTAAACACTTATAATTTATTTTACTGTTTCTTTTTATTGACTAACACATCATACAATCAATATCATCAGTAAAATCAGACATTTAAGGAAGCAAATCTGACCAAGAACATCCATATAACTAATACAACATTCTAAATCCTCCCTCTAGCTGACAGAAGCCAAAAGCCAGGTGTTCTTCTTTTTTTTTTTTTTTTTTTTTGGGGGTCACACCCGGCAATGTTCAGGGGTTTCTCCTGGCTCTGCACTCAGGAATTACTCCTGGCGGTGCTCTGGAGACCATATGGGATGTTGGGGGATCGAACCTGGGCCGGCATGGTCCGGCTGCCTGCAAGGCAAACGCCCTACCCGCTAGGCTGTCGCTCCAGCCCCAAAAAGCCAGGTGCTCTTGATGTGATGCATCTTAGGAGACCAGTGAGCTCCACAGTCTCAGCTCAGGGTTGTCAGGGCCATTCCATGTGAAGGGACAAGTGTCATCAGCAAAGCCTTCTTTCAGACAGCCTAGAGACAACTTAAACAGAGCCATCCCAGTCTTTGGCATGTTGGGGACAAGAGATTCCTCTGGAGTGAATACAGAGGTTCACTCCAGGTCCCAAGTATGTTGAAGACAGAGAGAAGATCCTGATGTTCCTTCTAAGTCTAACAGGGGCTGTCAGAAGACTGTCTTTTAAGGGTCCACTTACTTATCATCTTGGAGTGACACCAACTGAATGGCCAGTCCTGGTTCAAGGCAGTTAGTATCTGCCCCACATTGATAGACAGATATGTCAGGCCTGGTTGGGTTCCACACTTAGTTTTCAGTGGCCTTGTAAATAACTTAACTAATTAACTGTATCACACACAAAATGCAAGAAGTTCACAAAATAGTGTAGCCTTAGTTGACACAGAATGGAGTGCCTTCTGCTAATAACTGGGCTACACCCTCCGACACCCAGTGGCTACTCCTAGGTGTGCGCTCAGGAATCTCTCCTGGAATATTTCCTGGGACATAAAGGTGCCAAAACATTGAATGTTGGTTGGCTGCATATAAGGTAAGCACCTTACCCACTGTACTAAGTCTCTGTGCCTATGACAGGTTGAAAATATATTATCAAACTAAGTTTTAAAAAGGAAGAGCTATTATATAAAAGGGGACATTGTTTAAGGAAAGAAGAGATAGAAGAGATATGCACTACTGTAGCTGCAGATACTTAAACATCAGAGTTCATTAAGATAGCACTGAATCTTCAGTGCCAGCAATCACACCTTGTTGGCAGCGATCTTCAACATCCACACTCCGAAGCTCCTAAGATCTCCACCCAAAAGATTAAGCCAGTCTCAGCCCAGCTTGTCAGAAACCCAGCCTACAAGGACCCACCCTTCAAAAACCCAGCTTTCAGAGGAGAGTATTTCAAGCCCAGGAATGCTTGAGCCACAGATACACCTGGCAGAGCAGATACCAGCTTTCCCTGTTGAACCCCTACATTCCACGTACCATGAGAGCGACTTCCGACCCGAGTCCACCATCCCAAGTGGGCCTCAGAAGAACCCAGCGGAACCTCCACACCTTGCTGGCAGCGATCTTCACCATCCACACTCCACCCAAAAGATTAAGCCAGTCCCCAGCCCTGCTTGTCATAAACCCAGCATACAAGGACCCATCCTTCAGAGATCCGCCCTTCAGAGGAGAGTATTTCAAACCCAGGAATGCTTGAGCCACAGATGCAGATACACCCGGCAGAGCAGAGACCAGCTTTCCAAGTTGCATGGGGCCTCTGTGTAGCCGTGCGTATTACCTCCAAATTACCTTGAATATTCTACCCACCCATCTGAGAGAGACCCACAAACTAATGAGTGTATAGCACTCACACAGCAGAGCCTGGCAAGCTGTCCGATGTGTATTAGATATGCCAAAACCAGTAACAAAAATGTTTATTTCCTGATCCAAAAGAGCCCTTAATACGGCAGCAGTAAGAAAGGAGAACAAGCAGTGCCTGATAAAATTTCACGGACAACCTAGGCTGCCAAAATGAAGGACTAAAATGACTTTCTGTACTTTCAATGCACATATGCTGGCATTCAGAAGCATATATCGAGGATATGATGGTGCAAACACAAAAGATCAAGTACGACATCATTGGTCTGACTGAGATGAAGAGGTGTCAGTCGCATCATGCTGTATTTGACACCTGAGAAGAATTGTTCCTTGGAACATGCGACGGAAGAGGCGTCGGTGGTGTTGGTGTCCTTGTCAATATGAACATGGCCATGAACATTGATTCATTTGAATGCCTATCAGACCATATCAGACGATGACACTAGAAGAGATGTGGCCCACTGCCAGCAATTTCTATCTTCGTTGTCTATGCACCAACATCCACATACAAAGGAAGCCGAAATTGAGAAATTCTACATTGAACTGGAGGAGTTCTATAAAAAGATCACACCTTCTACAAGATCATAGTCGAGATTTAATGCCAAGATAGTACTGAAAAGATCTACTGAAGAACTCCACATTGGGACCCATGGCCTAGAATGGAACGAACAAGACAAGAGACTATGTGAGTTCATCATGTCCACCAAGATCATTTATGGGAACTTACAGTTCCAGAAGACTGAAGTGAAACGTTGGAAATGGGAATCTTCTGGTGGACAGTTCCATGAAATTGACCACATCATCTTCAATCGAAGGTTTTGATTGACCAATGTCGCTGTCATCCCAAAATTCCAAACAGAATGGGACCACTGTCTCCTTCATACAAAATTCTATTTCGTGCAATGGGTAGAAAAGGCTGCAAAGTTTAAGAAGAGAACTCCCAGAAAAACCACCAACTGGGAACTCTTTGGCACCATTGCGGCAACATGGGAAGATACCATCATTGATGACATCAATGAAGAATACAACCGACTGGTTCAGCATCTCTGTGATGGTGCGAAGAATGCTGAGAGAGAAAAAAAAAAAAAAAGGTCGCCTGTCTTCAAAAATATCCTCATTCGCCAACATGTCAAAGCACGGCCTGAGAAGACTAAATGCTAATGTCCAAGCTCGCAAAGCAGTGCAGAGAAGCGATAAAGGAAGATCTCAAAGAGAGAAGAGCAGAAATACTGGAAGATGCAGCAGAAGCCAGGAAAAGCATCCACAGCACCCAACTGTCCTTCGCCAACTATAAGACCAAGAGGACTGCCCTCCGATGCCCTGATGGATCTATCACATCTTCCAGAAAGGCAATGGAGAAGATTATCCATGACTTCTACTCAGATCTCTTTGATAGCCACACCCACCTGCGCACATACCAAATTCCACAGGATGAATATGTCATTCCCAAAGTTCTCCCTTCTGAAATCCGACATGCCACTTTGTCAGTAAAGAAAGGAACAGCACCAGGCCCAGACAAAGTCAGACCCGAACACCTGAAGAATCTGCTGTCAGTACTCATACACTGGATCAGCTTTTCACATGCTACCTCTCTGAATGCAAGGTGCCCTCCCAATGGAAAACCAGCAGGACAGTTCTACTGATCAAGATGGGAGACATTCATGACATTGGCAACTATCACCCAATCTGCCTGTTTTCCAACATCTACAAGCTGTTCACTCGAGTCATCATGAACAGGATTGGCAGAACGTTAGATGGACAACCATGCGAGCAAGCTGGCTTTTGGAAAGGGTTCAACACAATCGACCATATCCACATGGTAGCCAAGCTCATTGAGGTTTGAAGGTTGTTGAAGATGCCACTCTGTCTCAAGTTCATTGATTTAAAAGAAAGCCTTTGATTCTGTGGAGACCGAAGCAGTTATGGAAGCCCTAGCAAAACAGGGTGTTCAAACCCAATACATGGAGATCCTTTGTGAGTTCTATTATGGATTCACCACCAGGTTCTCACCATTCTACAAGGAAGTGATCATTGATGTCTAAAGAGGGGTTGATGTCGGCAGGTTGATACCATTCACCAAAAGTCTTCAGTACCACCCTCAAGAACATCATGTGACAATTAGAATGGGAAGGAATGCGAGTGAAGATACATGGTGGGCAACTACTCCACCTCCGCTTCACTGATGGCATAGTTCTAATAACACCAAACATTAGCCAAGCAGCACAAATGCTGGCTGACTTTGACCGACAATGTGGAATGATATGTCTACAGCTGAACCTCAACAAAACTATGTTCATGAGAAATGAACTAATTCCAGAGACCCCATTCACTCTCAATGGAACAAATATCTCTGAATGCAGCACTTATTTGTACCTAGATGGAGAAATGAACATGATGAATGACTAAAACCTGAGCTGCGCAGGAGGAAGAGAGCAGCATGGATTGCCTTCAAAAAGCATTGAAGAAATAGAGAAAATACAAAGAACCTCCATTCCAGACACATCTCTTTGACTCCACTGTTCTTCCTGCATTAACATATGCCTCAGAGACCTAGTCCCTATGAAAGCAGGATGAGAACACTATTCGGATCTCCCAAAGGGGAATTGAAAGAGCTATGCTTGGGATAGCTCACTCAAGTGAGAGAAGGAATCTGGAGTTCAGACCTCTGTCGCTGTTCCAGAGTCAGGGATGCTGTCTAGTTAGCCAAGGCATCGAAAATCAGATGGGCTGGACATGTAATGCAATTTGGAGATGACCACTTACTAGAGCCATTACTGACTGGATCCCACAGGACATCAAAAGATATTGTGGCCGCCCACCTACAAGATGGTCAGACTTCTTCGTCAAGAAAATGAATGAACAGTTTGAGGCTCTTTGCATTCCCGAAACAACCAGTTGCCATTGGGCTACACTGGTTCATGATAGGTTCAAATGGAAATGTTACTGGAGCCTGCTTGAGGAAATGGATGAACAATGGGATGTCTAGTGATTTAGTCTAGTGATCTAGTGATCTGTAAAAATAGAAATGTAACAAACCAAACTACAAGTAAATAAAAAATTTCTGCTTATTAGAGCTAAATATCTGAAAGGGAAAAAGTCAATGCATTGTAGCACAAAACTAATATCTGGATATAATTAAAAATAAAAATAAAATATAAACTCCTTAGTGATTAAAATGACAGTCTTGCACTAAAAAAGGCAAAATACTGCACATAAAAATTTATTGTGATTATCAGCATCTTTTATTTCTTGCCTTTTTTGGACAAACCTGGCGATGCCTAGGGGTTACTCATTGATCTGCAAGTAAAAATTGCTCCCGAAGGTATTTGGGTGACCACATTCCATGCCATAGATGCAACCCAGGTCAGTGGCATGAAAGACAAACACTGTATCTGCTACTCTATCACTCAGGTTCTATACATAAAAGTTTAGCGAAGTATCACTTGCATCACTTGTCTTCTATTTGTTCATAGATTTGCTCAAGCAGGAGCCAGTAAAGTCCCCATTTGTTGGGAATGAGGTCCATTATTGTTACTATTTTTGGCATATTGAGTACACCACAGGTAGCTTGCCAGGCTCTGCTGTGGCTCTGGGTTCACCCCAGTGGGCCCAGTCTTTATGTCAGATGATCAACCATCCACGGCCCACAGGGCACAGTACTGGGTGTAGACAAGCCTGTCTCCTGTCTGCCACCTGCTGATGCAGTCATGCACCATAGTCACACCTGCAACACCTCAATAGATGTGTTTTTTCTAGCCAACCACAACCAAGCGTGCATGTGCTGAGGCTTTTGTTAGCAGCCACCAGTAAGCATGTGTGCAAAACAACTGATATGGAAACAAGTATGGCAACCAAAAGGAAGAGAACACAGGTGTCCACTGGGAATAAGTGGACACATACAATTGATACCCACCAATTTGCTGCTTGCCAAACATGCAGTACTATGGATTTGTACCAGGGCCTCACACATGCAAAGCAAGTGTTAATTTTTACAACTTGAACTACATCCCTGGCCCTAGTCTTTGTTATAAAACTATGTAACAGCAAGTACATCAGAACTGTCAAAACTTATGTAGGGAATAGAGAGACAGTTCAGCGGGTAGGTTGACCTGGATTCAATCCCCTGTGTTCCATGTAGTCCCTTGTGTCCTGCCAGGAGTAATTCCTAAGTGCAGAACCAGGAGTTACCCCTGACCACCTCAGGGTGTGGCCCAAAAGTAAAAAAAAAAAGATGCAACTACAGAGTAATGGTAGGGGGATGCAGAAATCACTAGTCAGTGACTTAAACTGAGTTTCTGCTCCCTGGGAACTAGAACTGTAGTTCACTGAAAAATGTTAAAACCGAATTTTAACCCAAGAAATAAAGGAGTTTGGGGCCTCTACAGCCTTCTAAAAATTTTTATAATCTTCCAGAAAGAGCAAGAGAGAGAGAGTACAATGGGTACACTTTGTCTTACATGTAGTTTATTTGTGATCCAAAACCAAAACCAACCAATCAAACCAAACAACTTCCACAGAATGCAGAGTGGCTATAAAATTTACAGTTGTTCTCCAACATATTTATATTGAAAGTGAAAAGCAAGTATGACTTTTCACTATAATTTATTTCAACTATAATTTATAGCAAGTATAAATTCAATGAAATACTGTTTCTGAATCAGAAGTATAATTATTGTTTCAGTAGACCTCAAATTAGCAAATTATAATTCTCATCCTGGTAGGCATTGAAAAATCAAAAATGGTTTTAACATTTTGTAAAAATTAAAATTAAGTAGTCACTGGAACTCAAAAAATTTAATTTGGAAACAATCATAATATTTGATTCTATATTTATAAAATTACTCGTGAACATCTTATTTAATGCAAAACTCCCACAAAATTTAGAATAAAACAGTTCAGCCTATTTATGACCTGTATATGAGCTTTGTATAAACCCAGTTGTAGAGTTGGCTTAAACTGGCCTGTGGATGTTGCTGTAAAGGCAAAGCAATGGAACCAAGTATCACTGAGACGGGTCTGCTGGGACCCCCCCCCCCCCCCACTGAAACAATGTATGAAGAGAGAAGAGCTATAGACCAGCTGTCCCCTTCACCCCTCAAACTCTACGGAATTTTAAAAGTATTGATATCTAGTCTTCAGTGTTGTGTTTGGAGGTAGAACATTTGGGAAGTATTTAGCACATAAGGGTACAGTCCTTAATCAGGAGAGGAGTTCCCTTGTTTAAACTCCTTTCGTTTACCATGCAAAGACATGATAGAAGATGTCTTTCCTCTTTGGGAGGAAAAAAAGAAGTATTTGTTGTATAAGAAAAGAAAAGTTCTCAATTGCTGGCACGATAAACTTAAACTTCTCATTCTTCAGTATTACCAGAAATACTCTCTGTTGCTTTTAAGTCACCTCATATATAGTATTTTATCATTACAAACTAACCTAAAAGAATAAAACACACACTAGGAAAAAAATGTGTGAATAAGTTACCTGATAAAGGATTTATGTAAGAATTTAAGTAAGTTTCTCAAAATTTTGCACTGAGAAAACAAAAAATCTAAAATTGAGATTGACATGATGAAGTTAAAAAAAAACAAACACCAAAATCAGCACCTGTTCTAATTTGTGAATGTGGCAGGGAGAAGAGGAGGGAGTGGTAAACTAAACCCCCCATTATAATATTTAATTAGTCTGCATAAAATCATCAAGAAATAGATGAAAATGGCCAAGTGCTTATAAATTTTTATGTACAGATGTACATAAATGGATTGGGTTTGTATTTTTTTTCTCATAATAGGTGTTAAAATGATCACAGAATCTTATTGGTTAGCTAGATGCAAAAATTAAAAAAGACAAAAATTGTAAGACTGTGCTAATCTTTATTTATTTAAACATTTGAAAATAATGCACTTATAAAATTACAAACATTTAAATTTTGTGTTTCATCTTATTTAAGTTATCCTGAATTACAGCTACTTACTGTAATTTGTAAGGTTTTCTATGAGTTTTTTTTTAAAAATTACCATGTCCCTCTAAATATGTCCATGTTAGAAGTTAGAACTCATATGTCTAGTGACTACCATATTTAAAGTCAGTAGCACAGTTCAGAAATAAACTACTAACATCAATTTTCCACTCTCCACAGCTATAAATGTTACTTTTTCATAATATATTTCTTTTATTCTTTGAGCTAGGCATTAACAGGAGCATTTCCCAATATGTAAAATGAATATTATTTTCAAAGTAATGTCATTTATTTGCTCTTTCCAACTTTCTAATGAATTCGGAATTACTTTACATTAAGGGCACTGTGATTTACATTTTATTTTTTAATTTCAATTGATTTTGTTTTTTTATTGTACTTCTAGGCCACACTTGGTGATGTCCTGGAGTCACTCCCAGTTGGGTGTTAGGGACAATGTAGTGGGAATAATCAAACTCCAAAGCCTTCAGTGTGCAAATGTGTACTTAATGCTTTGAGTTATTGCTCAAGTTCAATATTCTCTTTGTTTTGTCTTTCACTGTTTTTACACAGGTAACATCAATATAGGGATGATTAGTTTTAAGTCAGGAAGCAAGATGTGTCCTTTCTTCTTTTTCAGGATAAGTTTAGTTAATGCTGTATTTGTGGGCACAGGCAAAATTCATTAATCTTTCTATTCCTATTTCTTTGAAGAATATATCTGGGATTTTGATGGGGATTTTATGGTGTCTGTAAAATGCTTTGAGAAGGTTGGCTGTTTTTAGAACGTTAGGATTTCCAATACATAAGCATGGTATGTTTCCATCTTCGAGAGTGTCTTATATTTCTTTTAATGGTATTGAAGATTTTTAATGTACATTTTTTAATTCTTTCTTTTTTAATTTTTTAATTATACCACCATGAGATATAGTTATAAAAGTGTTCATATTTTGGTTTCAGTCATACAGTGTTCCAGCACCCATCCCTCCACCAGTGCCCATTTCCCTCCACCAATATCCCATGATTTCCTTCCTTCCCCGGTCTGTGTCAATGGCAGGCAATTTTCACTTCTCTCTCCCTCCCCCTCTCTCTCTCTTCATCTCTTCCTTCTTTTACACATTGTTGCTTGCAATACAGACAGTTAGATGTTTTCATGTATATCCTTTTGCCTACTTTCAATGCTCAGTTCTATGCTGGTATTGTCATTTACAATAATTATTAGTACACTGTTCCTTTCTCTGTATTGCCTAACCTCTGACTCCCACACATTTGAAGTAGGTTCTACCAACTGACAAGACCTCCTGACCCATGTTTTGACTGGTCTTGGATATTGGTATCATGCTATTTTCATTTTTGATATTCTTTTGTTAAGCTGATTTCTAGGTTTCCAGTTCTCGTTTACATATTTACATATTAAATATTCTATATGTTGATTTTGTTGTATCACCACTTTGTTGGGTTTCTTGTTTCCTATTGTTTCTTTTTTAATTTAGAGTCATAAGGATTTTCCCTAGATATTTCCATGTCATCTGAAAATAGCAATTGTTTTACTTCTTTTTTGGGATTCACCTTGCTTAGTGTTCTTTATACCTAAGATTTGTGGCTGGGATTTCTGGTACCATGTTGAATAGTGATGAGCAATCTTAGCTATTTTTTTTGAGTTACATCCAACAGAGCTCAAAAATCATAACACACTGTTCTCAGGGATTACTACTGGGTTATGATATTCAGTGACAGAAATCAAATGTGTTGGCATTACTGTGCTCTTTCTACCCAGTATCTGTTGTACCTAATCTTAGAGGAAATAGTTTGATAATTATAACTGTATATGCTGTTGTCAGTGGACATGACATATACAAAATTGAATATGTTGATGTATATTCTTCCTATTCCCATTTGTTTAGAGGTTTTATCTCTAGTGACTTGAATTTTGCCAAAAGCTTTCACTCTTCCTACTAATAAGATCATATGGATTTTTCTCTTTTCTTTTGTTGATGTTATAAATTATTTTAATTGATTTATGTATGTTAAGAGATTCGTGCATCCTATTCCTGGAATGACTATAACTTGGCTATGCATAAATTCTCTTAATGAGTACTTATTGTTGAATTTGGTTCAATTAGAGCTTATTATAAGAGACATATTTCTGTAGTTTTTTTTCTTTCTTGAATTTGGTCTGTGTATGCATGTGTATGTGTGTGTGTGTGTGTGTGTTTATGTGATATTTGTCAGTGATTTTCATGAGTTGGTACTGCCTGAAAAGAGCTGACCTTAACTACATAGGCATAATTTTAAGTCAGGGAGCATAATATGTGTTGGAGGACAGGTTTAGCTATTCTGGGAGTTTTGTTGTTTTGCTCACTCCCAGATTAATCTATTTAAGCCAAGGTTCATTTTAATGAGACCTCTCTTCTATGTAAACACTGCTAGAGGGTGTGGCAGTTACAGAAGTCACCTTGACTGAATAACTTCTGACTTATATATCTACTAAGACTTCTATGTTTTCTAGGTTGGGCACAGCTCCTCTTTATACCCACTGCACCCAACGTGGGACAGTTAGAATTTACCAGGAGACTACCACCCTGGCTGTGTTGAGACTATAGGAAGGCTATAGGAAGGATCATGCTAGTTTGCTCTAAGCAGGCAAGAGTGACCCTTTCAGTACAGGAGAACAAGATACTCAGAATCACCCTGGTGCAGATAATCATAAGAAGGACCTTGTGGGTACTATCCAGATTACATGAAGCTCATGAAATTAAGATGTATTACTTTATATCAGCCCCTCTCTCTCTCAGTGTTTTACATAAAAGATAATCTATGGATTAGTCCTTGTCATAACCTTTGTATATACCTGCAATAGGGTGTGGCAATACACTCTGTTTAGAGTTCTTGTTGACACTACTCTCCCTGGATTACTTTGGTGTATATAAGGGGACTGACTTGAGGCCCCTTCAGCCTTTTTGCTTTCAGCTTTTGGCTCCTGCAGCTTTTGGATTTTGGCTTTTGGCTCCTGTGGCTTTTTGCTCTTTGGCCATTTGCTCCTTTTCTGGGTAGGACTCATCTCGGGTGAGATCCTCTCTCTTTTGTGGGAGACTTAGGCTCTTTTGCATGGTCTAAGTTCGACCAGAGCTAGAGTTATTCATTATATTGGAGTGCTGTGGAAGAGCTTTTGTACTATTAAAAGCCTTTTTGGAATTGCGCCGCGACTCGTGAGTTTTCATCCATTCCCCTGGTGTCCTTGGAGGTAGAAGAGAACTTCTGTCCTGACACTGTCAGGGACCCTGCGAAATATGTACCGTCCTCTTCTTTCTTTTTAATTTTCTTTTTTTTAATTCATTTTTCTTTATTTAAGCACAATGATTTACAAAGTACAAAGTTTTCCACAATACAGTTGTTAGATTCATCATTCAACACCAATCTCAACAACAGTGTGTTCCCACTACCAAAACCCCTTAGTTGCCACCCACCCCACATCCCCATGCCTGCTCACTTAGCCAGCACTAATTTTATTGATAATTATAGCCTATATATGGAAATGATATTGATAAAATAAAGACTTTTTATCTGGTTGTTATATGTAAATCTAGGCGATCTCTGTTCTTGCATTCACTTTTTGATTTTCTAGAATTTAGTGCTTTTCTATTTCAAACCCCAAGCGCTCCACCACTGCATCACTGACAACACTTCAAATTTTTCTCAACCTGTCCTAAGCATATAGGACAGGCCTGAAACATCTATTGTATATTGCTTGTTGGACAAGATACATGGGGCAGAGCTGCTATCGGCTCTCCTTGTGCTCAGCTGATCATGACGCATCCAGGAGGGAAGGCGAGATCTAGTCCTGGCCCATCATCCCAATAGAGCATCACAAGTAGCCAGACAACCATGAGGGAAAACATTTTCAGCATCCGGACTCCACAGCTTGTCAGAGCTCCACCCAAGATGATCTCTCCCCATTGCGTACAGTCACGTTGTGGCCACGCTGTTCATCAGTAAATGCACAAACTGAGAGCCTACTACAGATAGTATAGCACCTGCATGACAGAGCCTTGCAAGCTACCCATGTTGTATTTGATATGACAAAAACTAGTAACAATTATAGACTTCATTCCCATGACCTGAACAAATGGTTTGAGGATCTTTGTGTTACTGGAGTGAGCAGATGCCCTTGTGCTGCACTAGCATGTGACAGGAAGTATGAAGATATTATTGGAGTCCACTCAAGGAAATCGACAAACAATGGGAAGACAAGTGAAGTGATACAAGTGATATTGCTTGTTGTAGTTAATTCTCTAAATATATTAGATGAATATATTTTTAGATGAAAGTCAAAGGAGATTGTTAAATCCCACACAATCCATTGTATCATCTGAGTTCTTTGTATAAAAATTATTGACATGTTCCCACAGACCAAACATTGTGACCACACACTTTGATTATATGCTCCATACTCAACTCTATAAAATGTTATAAGATACCTAGTACATCAGTATTCCAGGCCTTGAGATATTGCGTGGCCACTTTGTGGTCAAGTGCCATGGGGGAGAGTTGTTAGTAGCTCTGCTGTGTGTCTGGGTCTCTGGATCATTACCACAGTGCCAACAATTATTAGGAATAAAGAAATAAAAGGGAAGGGATGCAAATTGCAAAAATGAAGTAATCCCTGTTTGGAAATGTCATAGCAATCTCATGAAGCATATTTAGAATAGTTATTTCTCTAAGATCTTTGTAAGAAATTAATTAAATATTCAAGTTTAGTCAAACATCTTATTGAAAAAACACAGTTCCAAGTTTTTGTTTTGGGGGAGAATGATGTGGAATAATATTGATATTACGGTATAATTGAGGTCTGGTAAATATTTAGAAAAGGGGTAAAACTGTGCCTATGAAACATATAAGGTAGATGCACAATTATATGAAGCTCTTTTTTCCACTTTGAATTTTGTTCTTCAATTGGTTTATCACTAGTGGAAAAAATCATCACCATGGCATGTACATTCATCATTTGCCATATCTAAGGATGCATAAACAAGTAATTCCACCTTCATGATAGATGTTTATGAGTTGTTTCCAGGTTTTTTCAGTATTTCACAAGCATATAAAATCACTGGATTCTTAAGAAATTCAGAAAAAAAAATGGATTCTTAAATGCTATGGAGAGAGTACAAAAGACAAACGCTTTAGGCTCTAAAGAAATTCACTGTGAACTTCAAATCTTGCCAACCATATCACCTCCTTCAAATTATTTCATGTTATTTAAATACAGAATGCAGTGAGGGGTGAGAACCAGAAACATAATTTAAGACACATGTTATGAGAGTATAATTTTATAAGTGGCACTAGTACATAGACATTTCCATAATATTGACATAACCAAATGGTAATTTGCATTAGATAAATTTTGCTTGTTAGTAGATTAAGTATTTTCAGTTAATCCAGGAATTTGTTTATACAAATATTGGAGTACAGTGAAGAATGGGAACAGTGCCCAAATTATTATTTTTAAAATATTCAATAAATATTATAAAGAAAATTAGATATTCTTTTTAAAAGGAATCTTTCTTACACTATAAGAAGAAAGTTGTGAATACACTAACATTATATTTTAAAGAAATAGGAACTACTATTTTTCTCTTTCTCAATGCTGAGTCTGAAACACAGAGTCTCATACATGTAAGTAAAGTATTGAACCTCTGAGCAAGTTAGGGATTTTGTAATATCCAATAACTCGGAGTAGATGCCTACCTCCTAACAATTAAGAAAGAATAGGAAGCAAAATATATCCATTCTAACATTAAAAGATATTTTAGTTTTAGAACTTGAATTCAAATAAATATAATTTTAAAAATAATGTTTGTATATTGTATATTCAAATAAATATAATTTTAAAAATAATGTTTGTATATTGTCAGGGCGCGCCGTTGGGGTCCCCGACAGTCTCGGGAAGCTAGTTCCCCTCTACCTCCGAGTCGGCAGGGAGTGGATGAAGACTCAGGAATCCGATGCAGTTTTAAAAGGGTTTTACTATCACAGGTTCCAATATACAATCCAAGAGCAGGAAAAACCTCCGGACTCAGTGTTCCCAGCTTGGTCCCAGCCAGGTATAGGCCAAGATGGCTGCCACCACGTGTTGAGGCCCAACAGAGAATGGAGAGGACGGAGAAGCAAAACACCAAGGGAAGCCGAAATGACAAAAAGGGAAAAAAAGAGAGCCTCTTTTTTTCTTGCAGCTTATTTTATAGCTAGAAATCCACCCAAGCTCCCCTTGGGCTGGGCTATATAGAGATGAAAACAGGAAAATAGCTCTATAGAAATGTAGCAACTTCAGGAGTCCATCTGGCTGTTTACAAGGACCCAGAGCTAATTAAAAGCCTCCTAGCAGAGCTGGGAGAAGCTATAAGCTAAATGTAACTTCCCCTGGCAGGAAGGATCAAATGCCCTCAAGTAATTTCTCCCAGCACCTCACCTAATGTCTTGAGCCAAGATCTGCCTGGAATTGCCTTTATAGGGTAGAGAGGGGGTTTCTGAGATGGCATGTCTCTGTAACAAAGACTAATACTAATGCTAGTTAAATATTTCTCCAAACCTTCACAAGAGTCTCCTCTACTTCCACGGTAGTTTTGCATTTTTAGTTGCCTTTGAGTTATCAGGGAACCATGCTTGCTTGGAGGCAAACAGCATTTCTCTCTGGTCTAATTACTTAGAGATCCAACGTGGCCAGGCAAATATGCTGGTAAGATCTAGCTAGTCCCACTATGATTGTGGTAGCATGAGAGAATATTTGTAACAGCCAGTACAGAATACAAGGTCAGATAAGACTGCCACATTCAGACTACCCCCTATCTATGAAGTGACCGGCAGGAGGCAATCCAGGGTAGATGCAGATTCCTAGGCTTTTTGGTGTCCTGCAACAGTATATAAGTGTATATCTATTCTCATATATCTCATTTACTATGTCAGAGAAAGAAATGAGTGCATTTATTTGATACAAAAGGATTTTTTATGTGATTGTCAAATGTAGTTTACAGAAAGTTGATTTGATCAATTTCCTGTTTAAAAAACCTACATATATAAAATTATAAATATTCTGTATTGTGTTTGAGCTTATGTAACACATAGGTTGGAGCATTATAAGTAGGTTTTATAGGGGCTGGAGCGATAGTCCAGCGGGTAGGGCATTTGCCTTGCATGTGGCCGACCGGGTTCAACCCCAGCATCCTATGTGGTCCCCTGAGCACCGCCAGGAGTAATTCCTGAGTGCAGAGCCAGGTGTAACCCCGCAGCATTGCCAGGCATGACCCAAAAAAAGCAAAAAAAAAAAGAGTAGGTTTTATAAAGAGACTCTTTTGAGGATAATATCAGAGTATGAGAATTTAATGAGACTTTCAACACTGAGAAGATTTGACTTTTGGGGGAATATGTGGTTTATATATTGCATGAATATTTTTATGATTATGCATATCTGTATTTAAAGTAAAACAGCTATTAAATGTTATTTATTTCTTATAATTACATTTATTTACAAATGAAGCTTTGAGCAAATATAGATTAAGTTTTATATTGATAGTGAAAGATAAATACTAATTTCAGAAAAATGGTTAGTACTGTGTGGAGTATTTAATATGTTGCTTATTTTTCTTCTATGTTCTAAATCCTGTCTGAACTGGTAAGGTAGTTTGTTGAGCAAATACTTCAGACATTGTACAAATATATATAAAGATTTAAAGTCTATTTAATCACTGTATCACTGTCTTCCCATTGTTCATCGAGTTGCTTGAGTGGGCACTAGTAACATCTCCATTTGTCCTGTCACAAGCAAGTGCAACCCAAGGGCATCTACTTGCTCCAGGGACAGGGAGGAGCCCAAAACCCTTCTTCAGGTTATGGAACTGAGGTCCATAATAATTACTAGTCTTTGGCATAAAAAGTGAATAAAACACGGGTAGCTTGCCAGGCTTACTGTGTAAAGTCTATTTAATACTGTCTGAATATTTTGAGAACTGGTAATGCTTGAAGCCTCTACAATACATTAATAACATATAATAAATTCATTGATATAAAAGATCATATAGAATCAGAAAACAAATTATAATCCTACAAATAAAAAAGTTGAATGCACGCCTAATTTTTACTGTTGTGTTCACTTTAGTTCTGATGATTTTTTAATGTATAAAAAACCCTCAATAATTTTGACTTTGAAGTTTGTAGGATATTTAATTTTTCTATTCATTTTATTTCTTTTTTTTGCTTTTTTTGGGGGGGTCACACCCGGCAATGCTCAGGGGTTTCTCCTGGCTCTGCACTCAGGAATTACTCCTTGCAGTGCTCGGGGACCATATGGGATGCTGGGGATCGAACCCGGGCTGGCATGGGCCAGCTGCGTACAAGGCAAGTGCCCTACCCGCTGGGCTGTCATTCCAGCCCCTTTCTATTCATTTTCATATATAATATGGTTTGTATCTTCATAGGTAATTTGTCTTTTCTATTCATCTTTACATATAACAATGCTGTCTAAATTTAATATGCAACTTCCATAAATGCATCATCACTATCACTATCTTCCCGTTAATCATCTATTTGCTAGAGCTGGTACCAGTAATATCTCCATATGTCCTGTCTAATGCTAGTAGAACCCAAAGGCATCCGCTTGCTCCAGGAACATAAAGAGCCTCAAACCATTATATTAGGTCACGGGAATGACCTAATATAAATGTGACTGGTATTTGGCATATCAAATACTACAGGAACAGCTTGCCAGGCTTGCGTGCTGGTGGCATACTGTTGTAGTCACCTCTAAATAAAGCATTTATTGCTGATCACAGTGAGCTGGGCTGTAATCAGCTCTTCTGCTGGATGGAGTTCTGACGAGAGGGAAGTCTGGATGTTGAAAATGGCGGGCCCCATGGAGTAGGGGAGGGTGGTCTGGCTTGTTGTGAAGCTCTGCTGGGGTGGCAAGCCAGGGCTAGAACCCGCCATGCCTCCCGGGCTCCTCATGAGCAGCTGGGCACAGGGAGAGCAAGTAGCAGCTCTGCCCCATGTCTGAGAGTCTCTGGTTCAGCATACCTGGGCCGGATTGAAAAAAAAACTGCTGCAGGGTGGCTGTTGATGATCCAGGCTGTGATAGTCTGGTCTGCTGGGTGGAGTTGTGACTAGAGGAAAGTCCAGATGTGGAAAATGGAGGGGCCCATGGAGTAGGGGATGTTGGTCTGGCTTGTTGTGAGGCTCTGCTGTGGTGGCAGGCCAGGGCTAGAAACCGCCATGCCTCCCGGGCACCTCATGAGCAGCTGGGCATAGGGAGAGCAAGTAGCAGCTCTGCCCCTATGTCTGAGAGTCTCTGGTTCAGCATACTTTGCTTTCATTAACCGCACCACTTTCTTTTTAGCTCCAGCTTTGGCGCCAGCACGGTGAAGCCTGAACCTCTCTCGATCCACAGCCATCAACTGTCTCAGCACCCAGGCCAGATTTTTACCAATGCAGTAAATCCATGACTTTCCAGCCTCGCAGACATGAATTACATGCTCCGCACTGCTCCTCCCTCTAGACTGGTTCCAAATTGTTGGTTGACAGTCCCAGAGAGAGAACAGATAGAGGCAGGCCCCACTGAAGATGAGTGGGTGACGGCTCTAAGATGGAAACTGCCCCAGTTACAGGGAGGAAACTACAACCTGCACACCAGCAAAGTAGACTCCATTGTTGCCTCCCCTCAAATGCATCATATAGCTTTGAATATCAATCATAAACTCAAGTTATTAAAACTCAAATAGATAAAAGTTTCCAGAGAAATTGTGATAAAACACCAAAGACATATTCCTCTGCCTAACTGGAAGATAAGCTCTACATTTGGGACTAGGTTTAAGTAAGCAGTGATGATACAATTCACATTGTTCAGAGAAGAAATTGCCATAGTAAATGTGCCTTGTGCTGCACCCATGCATTTAAGAAAATGTCTAAGTTAAATGTTTTTATAAGACGTTCAATTCATTTCATAAGAAACCCAAATTTCTTTCCTTCTAAGATTAAGCTTATCGCCTTACTGTTTTCTGAGAGAAGTACAGCTTCAAGAGAATTCTCACATTTGGAGAAAGGAATTCTCAAAGGAGCATGGAATGCTTGTTTTAGAAGGAAACTAGATTTTTTTTCATTTCTACATTTTACAGGCTACCTTTTCTGTAGAAGGTAGCAATTTCCTTGTTTTCTCAAACCATCATGAAGAAAACTTGGGCTATCTTCAAACAATGACATCATTTTTGTAGTAAAGTATTACTCAGTCATGGAAATCTAACAGGCAGCAGACAGGGAATTTTAGGAACCAGAAAACATGCATATCTGAACTCAAAGTAGAGTTGTAGCTTTTAACTTTCTATCCGTTGGGAACAAGTTGCAGAGAAATCTATAAAACAAAAAGTAATATTAGCAGAAATCACATAGTGAGAACCAAAGAAGTATTCTTTCCACAAAGAACCCTCAATAATCAGTACCTATAGATCATGCAGAAATATACATTGTTGCAGGACTCCTCTAAGAGCCTCTGCATATGCCCTGGATTGCCTCCTGCAGGTCACTTCGTAAATAAGGGAGTAGTCTAATTGTGGCAGTTTATCTGACCATGTATTCTGTACTGGCTGGTATTAATATTCTCTTATGTTACCACAATCATTGTGTAACTAGCTAGATCTTACCAGCATATTTGCCTGGCCACGTTGGATCTCTAAGTAATTAGACCAAAGAAAAATACTGTTTCCCTCCAATCAAGCAAGCATGGCTCCCTGATAACTCAAAGACAACTAAAATACAAAACTACCGTGAAGTAGACAAGACTCTTGTAAAGGCTTGGAGAAATATTTAACTGGTATTGATATTAGTCTTTGGTACAGAGACATGCCAACTTAGAAACCCCCTTCTCTACCCTATAAAGGCATTTCCAGGTAGATCTTGGCTCAAAACATTAGCATCTAAAAGGGCCTAGGTGAGGTGCTGGGAGAAATTACCTAGGGCATTTGACCCTTCCTGCTTCCCATAATAGTGGGAGGTCTGAGTTGCAGGGGTATAAAACCAGCCTGCTTCCTCTCTCTTTGGGCTCTCTTTTTTGGGCTTGCTCTCTTTTGGGGCTTGCACTCTTCTTGGGAGTCTTGTCTTTGTCTCCTCTTTTACAGGGCCTACCAAGATGGTGGTAGCTGCCATCTTGGTCTACATGTGGCTGGGGGTTCTAGCAGGGAATCCTAAGCACAGGGTTTTTCCTATTGCTGATTTGTATGCTGAACCCGTCATAAGTAAAGCATTTTAAAACTGTATTGGATTCCTGAGTCTTTATCCATTCCCCGGCTTCAGAGGTAGAAGGGAACTCACTTCCCGGTAGTGTTGGGGACCCTGGCGGCCCCTCGACAATACATATATTACTAGTAAACATTTCTATATGACTTTAAATACAATAATTAATTTTTATTTTGGTATTATGATTTATGTTTTTTCAAAACTGTACCATGTAGTCTTAGCTTTTAAGGTGCTATAACTATGTCTGAAAATAACAATATGATAACAAAAGATGTAACATTATAATACAGAAAATTGTATCATAATTCACAGAGCTGTACCAAAGGCTTGATACACATCATAGTGTACCTGAGCAGAACTGAGATTTTTAGCAAGTGGCCTTTATTAAAACAAAGGCATGCTGTGTTAAAGCTGGCAAACAAAAAGGGCCAGGGAAACATGTCATGCAAAACTCCCACTAGCTTGCCAATCTCCTGTACAGAGTGTGACGACCACTGCTAAGCTAACCTTATTATAGCTCAGAGATAGTTTCACATGAACATGTGAGAAACTGTTCAAAAAGAGACAGTGCCAAAACTGTGTTGTTGTCAAGGTAAAACCCCAAGGCATATGAAACAGAAAAAAATCCAATTAAAATGCTTGGCCTAACTTCTTACTCACTTAAGATGCAGTTCCCAGAGAGGGGACATAATCCTTAATTTTATTCAAAGGTCAAATGTACAATTAAACTA
Organism: Cryptotis parvus; assembly: GCA_021461705.1. Lineage (NCBI taxonomy): Eukaryota > Metazoa > Chordata > Mammalia > Eulipotyphla > Soricidae > Cryptotis > Cryptotis parvus. Next base: position 94,627 of record JAJIBD010002207.1, read on the forward strand.
ATACAAATGCTCCAGCCAATCATTTAGAAGAATTCTATTAGCCTTGGACTCCCTAACCTGCTACAGCTTAATCACAAGTTCCAACTGCAGCAAATTGCTTTTGGTTAGGCTTAAAAGAGCACACAGTCCACTGTACTGCTCTACAGTCACCAAGTCTGAACACAACATGAGTATTAAATAGAATACAGCATGCATAGCTTCTGGAATTGAAAACAAACTCTTTTTTCCATGCTTGGAAAATATCTCATTTATTTTCCATCCAAATATTTCTTTACCAGTTACTGTTGGAGTGATCAAATCTATTAAGTGTTGACTAGCCAAAAAATTTAATAGAAACTAAGAATATGAAATCACAGCTTACTGAATTTTTTAAATATATAATTTCTTAATTATAGAAATTCTTCGACCAGTATGTAGCTGTAGTTACCTGAGTATGCTTATGTTTGAATGGATGAAGCTATTTCTTATCTAGAGAGTTATGATGATTTGAGTACTGTTCATTCATAGTTCATGCTTATGAGTAATAAAATTTATTCTTCCTGAGTATGAAACTTCTCTAGCCAGTGGGAGTTTGATAGTTCTTCTCTTTCAAATGGCCCTAAAATATAGAATAATGATATAGAATAAAGGTGGAATGATGGAGGTTCACTGTCCTAGCCAAATGGTCCAGACTTGGTTAAGATAGAACACTGCATTTTGTACTCAAACTATTTAAACTTTAATCCAAATGAGCTCAATTGTATTTCACCACGGTTTGGGAAGACAGAGAAGGTAAAACATACTCTGAAACCTACAGTTTATTGTTGAAAATTAAAACTTCCCTAACTAAAGTAACTCAATATTATAAAACTTTAAATATCACAAATAATAAAGGATAAAGTCAAAATAAAAGTCAATTATGAAAGCCAACCATAAATATATTTAACATATTAGGAAATGACTTCCTTACTCAAAATACAATAATACCACATGCCTAAAAGTAAATAAGAAGAAAAAAAAAGTAATCTTCAAATCCTCAATGCATAGAAATAGGAAAGTTACCCCTACGGGTTGTATCCATAAACCTGATGCAAGAAAACTTTAGAACTATCAAAATTTACTATTTATAGATACACATGGAAATAGTCTAGTTTATATTTTTGCTAAAATTATCTGGCAGTAATGAACATAAATCTACAATAAGCATATTAGTCCTTTTTTCCTTTTGGGTCATACCCAGCGATGATCAAGTGTTACTCCTGGCTCTGCTCTAAGGAATTACTCCTGGCAGCATTTGAGAGGACCATATGGGATGCAGGACGCCCAACCCAGATATGTCACAGCAGGAAAACAACCACCCTCCCCAATGTAATATCTATCCGGGTCCTTTTTAGGATTTGAAAGTTACACAATATGCAATATTTTTTTTTGTTGTTTTGTTTTGGGGCTCAGGCCTAACCAGCCTCAGGGCAATTTCCTGGCTCTGTGCTCAGGGATCACTCCAGTTGGTGCTCAGAAGATCCTATGTATAACTGGGACGCAAATCAAGGAAATGGTTATATCTAAGGAAAATGCCTTGCCCTATATTCTCTCTCCAGTCCTACAATATGCTATTTAGAATGTCTTTACTGAAATTGATAAAATTCAATGAATCTTAAAAGTCTTTTTTGTGATGATTTTTATGATACAATGAGTTTGCTCATTGAATGATTGTCTTCTCATTGGAACTTTTTGCTGTTAAGAAATTTTGCATATTTTTATTGTTCTGATAGTACACAGATATAGGATCATGGGGGATCATCACTATGCAAAGAGATGCATAGTGGTAGGGTGATTGCTTTGAATGTGACTCTGCAGGATTTGATTCTTGGCATCCAGTATGGTTCTGATATGATCCTTGCAGTCCTACCAAGAGTGACTCATAAGTACAGAGCATTACGTGCTCCTACAGAGCAACACCTCCCACCATAAGCCTTGAACAGACAGGCAAAATATTACCTAAGGTAGTTGGTGGGTTCTAAGCATGGCTATGGATTCCCCATCTGTCAAAATCCCTTCCATTAGGATGTGAGCGATACTTAACTTCATGTTTTGGTCCCAGACTGATAGGTAGTCCACTGCAATTCCACCAGGAATGATCCCTAGGTTCAGAACCAGGAATAAAATTTGAGCACTACAAAGTTGGCCCAAATTTCCCCCCCATATAAGACCTCGTAACTGTCTTTGGTAAAATTTCAATATTAAACTGTTTATCTATTAAAAATCTTTCATTTTCAGATGTTTTAATCCTAAATCAATAGAATTAATGACACCTGTACTGTACTTACTACAATTGATTTCTTTTTCCTGAAAACATTGCAAAGATATAAAAGATCTCAATCTAAATTAGAAAATTCAGAAATAAAGACATTAAAAGTGTGATTCAACATATTCTAATATTTTAGAAATCATTTCCCTTTAAAGAGCAGCAGCAATATAATCCATGCGTTTGGAGAATAGTCATAATAGATGCCTTCTGATTGAAAGGTATCACCCTGAAGGCTTTATATTTTGGCAGCAAGTTGGGAATGCTTTATTGTTCCTGAATTACCCATTCTTTTTTTAATATTTTATTGTACCACCGTGAGATATACAATTACAAAGACGTTCATGTCCAGGTTTCGGTCATACATTGTTTCAGCACCCATCCCTCCACCAGTGCCCATTTCCCACCACCAATGTCCCCGATTCCCCCCCCCCCCCCTCTCCCGTAGCCTGCCTCTATGGCGAGTTCTTTATCTCTTTTCTTTCTCTCTCTCTCTCTCTCTCTCTCTCTCTCTCTCTCTCTTCCTTCTCTACACACTGTGATTGCGATACATACATTTAGAGGTTATCTGTGTATCTTTTTTTCTTTTTTTCTTTTTTTAAAGCAGATGGTCAAACCACCACATAATACTCTAATCTATTTTTTAGATGTTATTCAAAAAAGCAAAAAAAGGGAGAGAAAATATAAAAATAGGTAGAATACCAGCACAATGACAAGAAAGGGATTTATATGGAGACTTCAGGAACCTGCACCCAAATAGTTATACTGTATTGATGGAACTTAATTGCTTAGCACTGATACAGTCTTCATTGTTTGGAGCGCCATGAATATTGAATGAATGCTGCTTTTCTGCTTTTCGCAAATTTTAAGGAAATACTCAGGTGCATTTGCAAAGAACTAAAGAAATCCCTGAAATGAGTGTTGATGAAAGGGTTGGGTGCAAATGGTTATTATTTGCAGAATTTTTGGAAGTGTTAGATCAAGTCATCTTCAATCAGAGTAACACAGGATGTAGTTTGCATACCTAGATGTCTTAAGTTTATTAACTGTCTATTAATTATTCTTTGTAACTATTTTTCCATACCAATATTCAAGATGGTCAAGATTAAGTTGACAGTGCCTGTCAATCTCATTGACTTGTTCACGAGTTATGAACAAAAGATAGGCCATGTTCATTTGTCCAATATAATTCTTATTTGAGGAAACATTGTGGATATGGCTATACAACTATGTTAGAGACATTTTTAATTCAAATATACAGCAAATACAATTTATAGGGGCCGGCTACAACTGGCTTTCCCTGCACTCCACTGATCATGAGGCATCCTGGAGGGAGAGCAAGTTCTGGCCCTGGCCCGCCATCCCAATAGAGTTTCAGAAGAAGCCAAATGAACCTCTGCACCATGATGGCAGCCATTTTCAAAATCCTGACTCCACAGCTCATCAGAGCTCTACCCAAGAGAAAAGCCGATCCCAAGCCTGGCTCGTCAGAGTCCCACTCTATAGAGAAGCCTATTTCAAGCCCAGGTATGATGAACCAGAAAGACAGATACATGGGGCAGAGTTGCTATTGGCTCTCTCCGCTGCAAGCGGATGCTTCACCTCGTTCATCAATAAATGAATGAACTGAGAGCCTACCTACTACTGAGTATCCTGCCCACATGGCAGAGCTAAGCAAGCTACCTGTGTCATTTTCAATATGCCAAGAACAGTAATGATGATGGAGTTCATTTCCCTGAATGAATGGTTTGAGGCTCTTCATGTTCTTGTAGTGAGCAGATGTCCTAGGGCTACACTTGCATGTGACAACAAGTAATGGCGATGCCTACTGGTACCTGTTCAAGCAAATTGATGAACAACGGGGAGTCAAGTGATACATGTGATACAAGGGGCTGGAGCAATACTAAAGTGTGTAAAGCATTTGCCTTGCAAACAGATGCCCTGAATTCAACCCCCACTTCACATAGTCCCTGAGCACTTCCATGAGCAATTCCTGAAAGCAGACAAGAATAATTGCTGAGCATCATGACTCAAAAGCATATATAGTATGATTCATATGATAATATCACTTGAATCACTTGTCTTCCCGTTGTTCGTTGATTTGCTTGTGGCGGGCACCAGGAATGTCTCCATTCATTAGGAATAAGGTACATTATTGTTACTGCTTTTGGTATATTGAATAAAGCACGGGTAGCTTTCCAGGCTCAACTGTGGCTCAGGGTTCATGCCAGGAGGTCAGGACTTTTTCTATGTAAGACCATCAACCATGCAGTGCCCACAGGGCAGAGCCCTGGGTGTGGACAAGCCTGTCTCCTGTCTGATACCTGTCGATGCAGACAGGCACTCCATCCTCACCTGCATCAGCTCAAGGGGCAGGTAATTATATGCAAAATAAATATTCCTAATAGGAAGATATTTGATTATTAATTATTTCATATTAAACTCATACAATATCTTTTAAAAAGTATTGCAATTAAAAATTGGTTATTCATTATCAGTCATATCAGAATAATTATTAATAGCTGTCTCATGATTTAGATACTGATATTTGATTCAAATATTATTTTTGTTATCAATATATAGGTAATTTTAGTATATGTGCTGCCGAAGAGAACTCACAGACATGGGGCAGAGCTGCTACTTGCTCTTCCTGTGTCCAGCTGCTCACGAGGCACCCAGGAGGCATGGCGGGTTCTAGCCCTGGCCGGCCACCCCAGCAGAGCCTTGCAACAAGCCAGACGACCCCCCCACTCCATGAGGGGCCTCCATTTTCCACATCGGACTTCCCTCTCTTCAGAACTCTACCCAGCAGACCAGACTATCACAGCCCAGCTCATTGGGTTCCACGCTGCAGCAGTCTTTTTTTAAATCTGGCTCAGGTATGCTGATCCAGAGACTCACAGATCTGGGGCAGAGTTGCTACTTGCTCTCCCTGTGCCCAACTGCTCACGAGGCGCCCAGGAGGCATGGCAGGTTCTAGCCCTGGCCCGCCACCCCAGCAGAGCCTTACAACAAGCCAGATGATCCCCCACTCCATGAGAGCCTCCATTTTCCACATCCAGACTTCCCTCTCGTCAGAACTCCACCCAGCAGACCAGCCTATCACAGCCCGGCTCAAGCAGCCGCAAGCTGCCATCGCGGTATATCAATAAATGATAGGTTTAGAGTTGACTACAAGAGTATGCTACCTACACGGCAGAGTCTGGCAAGCTACCGTTATTGTATTTGATATGTCAAATACCAGTAACAATTATAGACTTCATTTCGAAATGGATTGAGTCTCTTTATGTTCTTGGAGCAAGCAGATTCCCTTGGGCTCTACTAGCATGAGACAGGACATATGGAGATGTTACTAGGGCCCGCTCGAGTAAATCGATGATGAATGGGAAGACAGTGATACAGCGATACAGTGATATAGGCAATACAGAAAGTTCTGGAAAAATTGAATTATTTAAATTACTTGGCAAAATTTATCTATGGTCAGTACAAGAAGATAACATTTTGTCTGTGTTAGAATATTTTTTTTTTTTTTTTTTTTTTGGTGAATTTTTGGTTCACATTTCTTGCCTACTCCTGGCTTAGTGCTCAGGGATTTCTGTGTTTTTATGGGGGAAACATTGGTGATACAAGGAAGTGAACTATGGTGGTTGCCTAAAAGACAAACACTAACTACTGTACAATCTATCAGACTCTAAGATATAAGAGACTCATATATCAGTGAGATCACAAGCTAGTCAATTGCTTCTTTGAAAAACCATATTACTTATTTATATTAATATAGATCTCTAAAATTATTAGTGTAAATTTATATAAAATTTTAATTGCACATGAAAGCACAGAGCACTGAATGAAAAAAATATGAAGGATGTGAATGTGCCAGGCTGGTGATGATGCAAGAAATAAACTAAGTACTAAGGAAGGAGTGAGAAAGCACAAGTGGAATCAGGGAGACGACATTGCCATTTGGAGCTCTCAAGTAGAAACTAAGGGATGATGGTGGATTTTTCATAAGAAGAAATTAAATAACGTGTATCATATTAAGGTGATAATCAGAGTTCTGATTACAAAAACAGAAGGGGAATTTGAAATTTGTAAGAGTTTAAAGTGATTTTAAATGTCAAGCACACGTTTTATCAAAATTTCAGATTCTATTAATGTGTGTGCTAAAAAATTATTTAAAATTTGACTACTAAGTGAAGGATGGTAATTGATTAATGGAAAAATTACTTAGTGATTAGGAAAGAATTAATAAGGACTGAAGCAAAATAGTTTCCATATAGAGGGTTTGTAATAATGCATATGAACATAAAAGGATAATAAATTATAAACAAATATTCTTGGTCTCTGTTATTTAATGCAAAGTAGCTTGTTTTGTTTAAATAAGATTAGTTTACTTTTTAAATTAAAGTCAATAAGTAAACTAAAATATATATATATATATATATATATATATATATATATGCAGTTCTGGGAACTATGTAGAGTATGTTTTTCTTTGCAACAATGTTTGTTCTCTACTTTCTAACTTTGAACAAGATATGGCTAGGTAAGTGCCCTTATGTTAGACATTATTTGTCTAGAAATCAGTGGTTTTAAACTTAGTTGGCCTATCCCTTTTGCCTTGGTAGAAAAAGAGACTAGCCAAGTCCTTTGCAACTCTACCTTGTTTAAGTGACAAACAAAAGACACTGTCTACCTGTATTGCTCCAGAACTCCCTGGCAAAAATATGCACTATTACTCACTTTGGTTTAGATTAGTTTAGTTCTCCATTTTCCTCCAATAATTAGAATGTGAAAAACCCTGTATAAATCAATGCTAGTTTCATAGGTGAGATGGACCAGGCTAGAAAAATCACCTTAAGAGGTGATTTCAGTTTTAGAATCCTATGTTAAAGAATAAACATTGTTTTTACTGGTTTTGGCATATTGACTATGCTTCGGACCGCTTTCCAGGCTCTCTTTTGTGGGTGGTATACTCTCAGTAGCTTGCTGGGCTTTCTGAGATGGGTGTGTAGAATATTCTTGGTAATGTAGAGATGAATCACGCTACTTCTTTGTGGCAGAAACAATGGGGAGAACTGGTGGCAGCTCGCCTGGTGTATCTGCATCTGTAGCTCAAGCATTCCTGGGTTTGAAATACTCTCCTCTCTGTAGGGTGGGTTTCTGACAAGCTGACTTGAGATTGGCCTAGTCTCTTGGGTGAAGCTCTGAAGAGCTGTGGATTCCAGATGATGAAAAATGGTGCCAGCACAGTGTGGGGGTTCCTCTGGGTTCTTCTGAGGCTCTATTGGGATGGTGGGCTTGGGCCGAAAGTTGGTATCCGTCCCTGACCCCTCGTGGTCAGTGGAGTACAGGGAGTGCGATGGGGAGAGCTGGTAGCAGCTCTGCCTGGTGTATCTGCATCACCTGGTGTATCTGAGTCAGGGACACTGTCTCATTTGCCAACATGTCCAAAATACGATGGGCTTGACATGTCAGGCGATTTGGAGATGACCGCTGGACTAGAACTATTACTAACTGGATCCCATGGGATGTTGAAAAATTATATGCCGCCCACCTACAAGATAGTCAGACATCTTCCTCCAGACCCTGAATGAATGGTTTGAGGCTCTTCACATCCCTGGAGCAAGCAGATGCCATTGCGCTACACTGGCATGTGATAGGGTCAAATGGAAACATTACTGGCACCCACTTGATCAAGTCAACAAACAACAGGATATCAAGTGATCAAGTGATTCTGTGATGTTAAAGAAAATAGGAACGAAATTAAAGACATTTAAAAAGAAGAGAGAAAGGCCCACAGAAAATCAGAACTAAAAGGAACAAATGTACCTGCACAGAGATAACACAGAGTCCTTTATGTTTTTTACTACAAACAAGTTTTTTTATGCAAAATCTAAGTAGCTGAAAATATCAACCATGGAATTTAGGGTTAAAGAATGAGTTTGAATCACAGAATATGGAATATGAACTATTTTTCAAAGTGTGTCTCTACTTAAAAGATGCAGACTCGTTCCATGAAGTATTGGGAATAAATCACAAAGGTCTATGATTAGGTTCATAAGGGGAATTTTTTAAAAATAAAACAATTGATCTTGTAAAGAAATGAGGTTAAATAGAGGTTACATGCATCTTGGTGAAGTATATCTTTACAATCTAAATGAGTGACAAGACAATGTTTGAGAAATATATTTATGTTTCAGGAGTTCATAAGCTATTTAATTATGTTGCAGTTGATTTTTTAAATAGTATGTGGCATTATTTTGGAGAGAGGCTAGAACTATACAGTGTAGTTAAGATTTTCATAATAATCCAGAAATAAACATAAAGACTTGAATGTCATTTTTTTTTTTTTTTTTTTTTGATCACACCCAGCAATGCTCAGGAGTTACTGAAGAAGTTACTGAAGAAGAGTGTTTCCTCTTCACTCAGGAAATACTCCTGGCGGTGCTCATGAAACCATATTGGATGTCTGGGGGATCGAACCTGGGTCAGCTGTGTGCAAGGCAATTGTCCTACACACTATGTTATTGCTCTAGCCACAAGGCTTGAATGTCTTGATAAGACATAAGCACACAAAATTGAAATGACTTGTACAACTACTGCAATTTCCAAATATAAGGTGACTTTCATAAATAGGAGATATATGTCCATTGTACAGTCATTTGAAATTTTGAACCAAAAATTAATTCTTTGAGACTTTACATTCACCAAAATATTTTAAAATGAAGTATTTTATTAGTGCAATGTTGTGATATAAAGAAAATATATGCTGTATAAGTGTATGCTAATAGTAGAGTTCCTTAGAAAAATTCTAAATAAAAATATTTGAATATTTTCATGTATGTATTTTTTTCCTTTACTTGCAATTTACATGAACATGTATCTTATATCTCCATCAATATATGTTTTGTTTTGGCAATATGATTATTTGAACAAAGATTAATTAAAATTTTCAGTAGCATATTATTATATGTGGCCCAAAGAAGCAAAGAAAATCAATATGCCAGAAGGAAAATATGGGAATAAGTCACATAATACTGATTAACTGTGTTTTTCAAATAAGAAAATAATTTTATCTTTGTCATTGAGAAATTTTGACTTTCTTTTAAAGTTCCCTTGGGGACAGCTGCACTCTCAGCCCCACAAGGAGCAGCACATGGAGCTCCTGAGGGCGGTAAAGCCTCGGCCAGCCCCTGGCTGAGTCCAACATAGCTCCAAGGGTTCGCTCACATGTGCGGGGCGGGGGGGCATGCTGGTCGAACTTGGAGCAGGGGTTTGGGCTCCTCCTCTCATTCCTCCACCTCCATGTTGGTTGGTGGGCGTGGCTGCAAGGTCCCAGTCACTACAGCCAGCAACCTCGTAAGAGAGACACTCCAGACCCGCAGCTGCGCTAGAAGCTAGTACCAGATCCTTCCCAGGATCTTTCACGTTTATACACTGTAAGGATCATTCTAGTTGCAACAAACTGCGGAGGTTAACGGGGAATGGTGAACTATAGTGTCACACTAGATAGAACTCACTAATATACAGATAGAGACATCATAAACCATTAATATCTATAGGGCAAGCTACAAAGTGTAAGAGGAGAGAGAGAAATACAAAAACAGAGACAGAGAGATAGAAAGAGAAATAAAAGGTGCCTCCTATAAAGGGAAGGCTGGGGTTGGGTGGGAGGGAATGTTTGGTCACTGGTGGTGGGAATGAGGCACTGGTGTGAGGAATGGGTGCTGAAACACTGTATGACAGAGACCCATATATGAACATCTTTGTAATTGTACATCTCATGGTGGTATAATAAAAATGCAGGCAAAAAAATAAAGTTCTCTTGGGAAATAATATTTTATGATCATCTTTAGAAAATATAATTTTGAATGAACATAAAAACTGTATTCAGTATGAGGTGTGGAGAATTTTTCTAGGTCTTTAATAATTTTTAATACTCCTTGGGATCATGTGAAGACACTTAGTTGAATAATTTGCCATTCATAACAGCAAAATAAATTCTTTATTTTATCACTTTTGACATGCAGAACCTTATTTAGTTCAGGAAGCAAGTGCTCACAAACGCACAGTTTACATGCAAGATGATTTTGAAATGGGCTTAAAAAGTTCAACAAGTCAGCACAAAACTATAGTGATAGTTGCAAATGTTTTTGTTCCTCCATGACTGTTATATAGAAAAATTTTTATATTTCCTACTACAATTATACTTA
>JAJIBD010002208.1:0-117080 GCA_021461705.1 Cryptotis parvus
TGGGAAATGGATGAAGACTCAGGAACCTTTCCCAACTTCAAACTGTACTACAAGGCAGTAGTAATTAAAACAGCATGGTATTGGAATAAAAACAGACCTGTGGACCTATGGAATAGAATTGAGTATCCTGACACCCAACCTCAAACACATGATCATGTAATCTTTGCTAAAGGTGCAATGAGTCTAAAATGGAGTAAGGAAAGCCTCTTCAACAAGTGGTGTTGGGAAAACTGGGCAGCGACATGTGAAAAAAATGAATTTGGACCTGTGTCTAACACCACGCACAAAAATCAGATCAAAATGGATTAGGGATCTCAATAACAGACTTGAATCCATAAAGTACATTGAAGAAAATATAGGAAAAACCCTCCACGACATTGAAGCTAAAGGCATCTTCAAAGGTGAAACATCACTAACAAAGCAACTAGAAGAAAAGATATACATATGGAACTACATGAGACTAAAAAGCTTCTGCACCTCAAAAGAAACAGTGACTAAGATACAAAAGCAATCCATAGAATGGGAAAGAATTTTCACCCAATACCCAACTGATAAGGGGTTAATATCCAGGATATATCAGGCACTGGTAGAACTTTTACAAGAAGAAAACAAACAACCCCATCAAAAAATGGGGAGAAGAAATGAACAGAAACTTCAGCAAGGAAGAAATTCGAATGGCAAAAAAACATATGAAAAAATGGTCATCATCACTAATCATCAGAGAGATGCAAATCAAAACAACAATGAGATACCACTTTACACCACAGAGACTGGCACATATTCAAAAGAGCAAGAACAACAAGTGCTGGCGTGGATGTGGGGAAAAGGGGACACTCATCCATTGTTGGTGGGAATGCCGGCTGGTACAGCCTTTCTGGAAAACAATATGGATATTCCTCCAAAGACTAGAAATTGAACTCCCATTTGACCCAGCCCTACCACTCCTGGGAATCTACTCTGGGAAACCAAAAATACACAGCGGAAACACCATCCCTACTTTTATGTTCATAGCAGCATTGTTCACAATAGCCAGAATCTGGAAGCAACCAGAGTGCCCGAAAATCGATGACTGGATAAGGAAGCTTTGGTACATCTACACAATGGAATACTATGCAGCTGTTAGGAAAAGTGAAGTTATAAAATTTGCCTATAAATGGATGGACATGGAGAAGATTATGTTGAGCGAAATTAGCCAGAAGGAGAGAGACAGACACAGAATGACTGCATTTATCTGCATAACATAAATATATATGTACATATTAATATACCAATATCCAAGGTCAAGTGAAACATATATCAGGAGGTCTTGTCAAAGGTGGAAATTATCACAAACATGTGGGAGTCAGAGGCTAGGTAAGACAGAAAATGGAACAGTGTGCTAACCATTGTCGAGGGTACTAATGCCAACCTAGAACTGAGCATTAAATAGAGGCAAAAAGATACACATGACAACCCTTTAATGTATGTTCTGTAACCCATAGTCTGGAGGGGAAGGAAAAGAGAAAGAGAGAGAAAGGGAAAGAAATAAAGAACCTGCCATGGAGGAGGGCTGGGGAGGGGGAGGGAACCGGGGACGTTGGTGGTGGGAGATGGGCACTGGTGGCAGGATGGGTGCTGGAACACTGTATGACCAAAACCCAAACATGAACTTTTTAATTGTATATCTTTGTAATTGTAAAAATAAATAATTAAAAAAAAAGGAATCTGATGCAGTTTTAAAAGGCTTTACTTATCGCAGGGGTCAGGATACAAATCAGCAATAAGAAAAATCAGGTGCTAAGGATTCCTGGCTAGAACCCCTAGTCACATGTAGCCACCAAGAAGGCCCTGTAAAGAGGTGACAAAGACAAGACTCCCAAGAAGAGTGCAAATCAAAAAAGAGAGCCCAAAAAGAGAGAGAGAGCAAGAGAGGAAGCAGCCTAGTTTTATACCCTGCAACTCAGACCTCCCACTATTATGGGAAACAGGAAGGGTCAAATGGCCTTAGGTAATTCTCCCAGCACCTCACCTAGGCCCTATTATATGCTAATGTTCTGAGCCAAGATCTGCCTAGAACGGCCTTTATAGGGTAGAGAAGGGGTTTCTGAGATGGCATGTCTCTGTACCAAAGACTATACTAATGCCAGTTAAATATTTCTCCAAGCCTTCACAAGAGTCTCATCTACTTCACGGTAGTTTTGTATTTTAGTTGCCTTTGAGTTATCAGGGGAGCCATGCTTGCTTGCTTGGAGGCAAACAGCATTTCTCTCTGGTCTAATTACTTAGAGATCCAATGTGGCCAGGCAAATATCCTGGTAAGATCTAGCTAGTCCTACGATGATTGTGGTAACATGAGAGAATATTTATACCAGCCAGTATAGAATACATGGTCAGATAAACTGCCACATTTAGACTACCCCCTATCTACCAAGTGACCTGCAAGAGGCAATCCAGGGCAGATGCAGAGGCTCTTTTAGGAGTCCTGCAATAGATTCTAAGGGCCACCAGCCCCCAATTTAATGCTGGAATTGACACTAGGTCTGTGAATATATTAGTAAAATACTTGGCCCTGTGTCCCTTATTTCTCTATATTGCATATGTGACAATTCTCACAACAGTGAAAACTATGAAAGTCACATTACTTTACATAGTAATCTATGTTATATCTATACATAGTAACCTACACTAGACCTGTGTATGGAACAGAGGAAATGCTACATATGCATTAGCTCTGTTAGTTCTAGTTTGCTATATCCTCACCTGTCTAGGTGACTGAAGAGAGAAACTCGATGTATGGACCTTTGCTGTTCTGACACAGCCCTTCTACCATTTCCTTAGACGGAACTGTACATGCACACCAAAAAGGTCTGAACAAGAAAGGTTTTTTGAAGGTTCCTTGCCCTTTCTTTACTGCTCTCTATCCTGCCCCTTCTGAATGAATACTTAGGAGGCAGAAAGAGAAGGTAGTTATATAAACTGCTTCTTTCACAAAATTCATAGAATTTCTTCTTCCAGAAAAAAATTTATGCAATTAAATTGCAGCTTGTCTAGTTGGCTACCTATGGGTTAGCAGATGTTTGGTTTTTAGAATGCAGTCTGTGGCACTTTAGATCATACCAAACCAATAGACTTTGAATCAGACATTGGAGTATACTATCCTAGTTACAATACAAGATTCCCTACTATTATTGAAAACGAGATTATCAGAAAACAGTCAAAAACCTCAAGTGTCCCAAAGATGAGAACACCTTTGCAATGGGCAAGGAAGATAAATAAGAGTAAGATCTTTCCAGAGAAAATTGGCTTAAGTAACTCAGAGTGTTTTTTCAAAACATCTTGTTCCTGATGACCAGGATGTTGCCATCTAAATCTTCGCTATTAAAGCTGTATTAACATTCTAATGCTGCTCTGAGTTCTTTCTCTGGGAACTCATTAGGGTTATGCAAAGGCCATGGGATTATTTTATGGCCATAAACCTTTGACTTTATGTTGCCACTGTGCCATCGTGATTCTCCCAAGGGATGCATAACATCTGCGGCCACTCTCACCCAGCCTAAGAGGATGTTTGCCCAAGGTCAGTTGCACTCCCCACCAGTGAAGTTTCCCAATCCATGGTGTCATAATATCCCATTAGTACAACCACCCCTAACCACACTCTCTCCCATAGAATCCCTTGATATGCTCTGGGTGTTTGGCAAATACAAAACTACAAACAGAACTGGAGTTCATGGACATGGTCAGCTCAAAGGGGATTTCCTCAATCTGCATTCTTTTCTGAGAACCTCATTGATTGTTCTCCTGAGGCTGATTATGGAAAAAAAAGAGACAAAGTTATCCTCTAACCCCATTTGGGTAAACCAAGGACTTCCATTAGGAAAAAAAATGATCAATAAGAAAGCTGAGACACAGTAGGTCACATGTACTGCAAATGAAAGCCCGCTGGGAAAGCTCTACAATTGCTGTGAAAAGAGCATAGTAAGGAAGGTAAAACTATATATAGCATGACTGCCTATAGCGGTCGTGCAGCAGCTGAATGTGCTGGTATATCTGGTATGTGACTGATTGGCCTGTGTGTGGGTAGGGGAGGAGGGGGCCTCCGAGCTGCAATGAGAATGCTTCTATTCCACTGCAATTGAAAGAAAGTTGATATATTCACATAGCTTAAAATATCCTATTTCTTGACACAATACGGCTTCCTAAGGAAAGCCTTGAGTTCTAATGATTCTCATTTAGTAGACTTTAAAATCTCCTCCCTATACTCTATTTTCTTGTGGAAAAGATATAGAACTGATTTTATATATTCTTTAAAAGTTATTCTTTAAAAGAATATGAAAATAAAATAAACTAAACATTTTTTCAAAAGCAGTTGAACTAAAAATTCACTGTATTTTATAAAGTTTCTTTAGTTCTGATGAATTCTATGTTAATTTCTGATTTTCTAGCAAGTGGTCCAATTCTTTATAACATCATATAAGCACAGGCATTAATAATATTACCTTGCTATTCTTTTGAGATCTTCACAGTCTGTAGTGATAGTCCTCTATCACTCTTGGTATCAAGAATTTTAATGGGAACAGACAATACAGCAGGGGGACCATGTATGTTGCAGGGGAGGGAATAGGGCCTGCCTTTTGCCAGAAAGCACTTTACCCCATGTACTATCCCTTTGGTTGATCACATTTTTCTGTATACTTACTGATTTTCTATTGACTGCATCCATTGGAGAGCATTAAAGTGTCCAATGAGCATTGTGTATTTATTTATTAGTCCTTTAGTTCTATTCGCACTTTGTAACTGCATTTTCTGATTTTTCTTTTATGTTTTGCACATTTGTTATATCAATATGTTTTCTTGAAGAATCCCACCTGCTAAATTTTCTTTACTCTGAACTGTACTTTGAAATGAAAATTACCATTTCAATGTTTGTTTAGTGTCTGCAGAATAAACATTTTTCCCATTCATTTACTTTAACCTGATTTCGTCATTATACTTCAAATAAATTATTTAGGTTAAAATTTGTTTATCCATGATCTCAATCCATGTCCCTTAATTGGTGTCTTCCAACCAGGTGCAATTATTGATGATGCATTTAATATGGATTCATCTACTCTTCATTACTTCTGTTTTTCACTACTTTCCCTTATTTTCTGCCTTTCTTCTAGATAGCCAAAGGTATTTTAATAGTCTATTTCTGTTTATTTTGTTTTTTAATGATATATCTGTAATGCTTCATTTAGGTGTTTATCATAGTGTTTGATTTTGGATTGTAATTTTATTCAACTTTTTAAAATCTAGATTCAGTGTTTTACATACTTAAGTAGATTTTGTATACTTTGCCTACTGTCAGGCTTCTTTTGCCTATATTTTCTATGCTGCAGCTCTCTAAGGTATAATGCCTGTATCATTAAAAACCTCAGTATAAACTAAATAATTTGCTGTCAGCTCTCTCACGTTAATTAAACAGCTGGAGCAGAAAAAAAGCCTCTGGTATATTTATGTTTACTATTCCCTTTCTTTCCTTCATTTATGAATTTCCAAGTTTCCTTCTGATGTCATTTCCCTCTTGTCAAAAGAACTTGCTGCAGCAATTCTTTAGGAGCAGGTTTGCTGACAACAAACTACCTTAAGTTTCTTTCATCTCTGAATGCCTTTATTTTGTCACTCCTGAAAGAAAACTTTGCAGGATATAGAGTCTGAATGGAATTTTAATTTTTTTCTCAAGCACTTTAAAGTCATTATAGCACTTACAGTTTCCACGGCTTGCGTCCCACTCTTCTCCAACAATATTTCAAATGTGCTTTCTCTCTCATACTTCACATTTTTTCTGTAGTTTTCACAAAGTCTTTGCTATATTGTTTGGGGTGCAGTACTTGGAGTTAGCTAGGTTATGATGCATTGAGTTCTTACAGCTTTATATAGTTTGCCACCATTTTTTAGATATAATTATCTTTCTTTCATTCATTCTTTATTTCTTTCCTTCTTTGTTTTTTCTTGTAATAATAGTTTTAAAATTTATGTAATGATATACAAAACTACTACACACCAGCACTACTAAATTGCTCCTGACCATCTGCTATTATCCATTAGTCTTTTCCAGTCTGATCCTCTCCTTCCATTCCTGCCCTTTTTTGCTAGATGATCATTTATTAAAATGCCAACTCAAACTTATTTTTTTCAAGTATTTTCTTTGCATTACATTATTTTCTCCTTTCTTTTAGGATTTTGATGACACAATATCATATCATTTGTTATTGCCACCTAACCTAACAGAGTCTAACACAGTTCTCTTTTTTATTGCTAACATTTTCTCCTTTGTTTTTATTATATTAAAAATAAATTGCTGATTATTTGAAATTAACATGTAGTTGTATGTTCTATGTTTTAAAAATTCTCAATTATAAATAGTGGGTATAAAGTACATCTTAAAATCTGGTTTGGTTGATTTAATGTTGAAACAATTATAATGTAAAAAATAATAGTTTCAATGCAGTTCTATTAAAATTCCATTCACATATTGTGAAGATACCAACTGGCAGATATCTATATCAGGATCACTTGATCACTTGTTTTCCGTTGATCATTGATTTGCTTGAGCGGGCATCAGTAACATCTCCATATATCCTGTCACATGCTAGTGTAGCCTAAGGGAATCTGCTCGCTCCCGGAACATAAAAAGCCTCAAACCATTCCATCAGGTCATGCGAATGAGGTCTATAATTGTTACTGGTATTTGGCATATCAAATAAGACATGGGTAGCTTGCCAGGGGGCATTATATGACTCAGTTTCAAAACTGAATACAAAACCATAATAATCAATGTGCTATTATCATAGATGTAATAGACATAGAAATCAATCAAAGAATTGAGAACCCAGATATAAACTTCCACTTTCTTGGCCAATTGATATTTAGAACATATGCTGAATAGATTCAATGTAGGAAGAATAATATTTTTCAATATATTGTGCTTGAATAACTAGAAAATATTAACATAAAATAATAGATTTGGTATTTCCAAATGCTATATTAAAATCCTTCTAAATGGAGTACATTTTTAGAGGTAAGAGAAATCTAAATAATATTAGAAGAAAAATACACAATTTTATAAACTTAATTAGGCAATATTTCCTAAGAGAAAAATACAAAAATAATCTTGTGAAATAAAAGAAAAATAGTTAAAACAGATGCATCAAAACTAAAAATAATTGGGCTTTAGGGTGATTAAAATAATATATGATGTTACATGACTTATCTAAATATATATAAAGAATACTTACAACTCAATAAAAGACAAATAACTGAATTTGAAAATTGACTAGGGATCTGAGTAGTCTCTTTTCCAAAGAAGATTTACAACTGATCAACAAATTTATGGAAATAAATGTCGAACATTATTAACCATCAGGGAAATTTAAATCTACACCAAAATAGCTATTATCAAAGAAAAGTGGGAAAATAAAAATTTGCAATTCTCATTAACAGTTGATTGCAGTGTAAAATAGCACAAACACTAGGCAAAAATAGATGTATGTGGTTTGTCAAATGGCTAAAGATAGGGTTACTGTATGACTCAGTAACTCAACTCCAATGCAAATGGTGAAGAGTAATTAAAATATATACCCACACACAAACTTTTCTGATTATAAGCATCAGTATTAATATTGTTAGCAAGCAGAGGCATCCACAGTAGCATACATTGAATAATTCCATGTATATGAAATGATAAAAATACACATGCCTGAAAAAACAGAGAGCACCTAAGTGACTATTTGAGGGCAGATCTGAAATGAAGGTTAGAAAACAAACTCTATTACTAGTGATGGAAATTCATTTAGTGGTGAAGAAAATATTCTAAATTCAGTTGTAATACTATGTACATAATTGTCACTGTCCTAAAATTATTAAATTATATATTTTAAATGAGTAGATTGTATGATGTGTAAATTATATTTGAATAAAGCTGACAAATCTGCCTTTATCGATAAAACTGTTTTTTACAAATGACTGCGCTTTCTTGAATATAATGACAATTGAAGGAAATACTTTCAGTTAAATGTTAGTGAAAATAGTCATATACATTTGTTTTCCCAATCTTGTTCATAGACTTGTGAATTCAGTTAGTGATAGATAGCTTTAGAGTCATTGTTCTTAAGTTTATATCAGAGAGGTTTATTGAAATAGTTTTTTTTTGTCTCTGGGTTTCTGACTAAGTAAGTCTGGGAAGAGCCAAATAATTTTGCATTTCCAAGAAGTTTCACATTATGTAGAGACGCTGGCTATGGGTCCATAGTTAAAAACTACTTTTCTATAGTATGGGTAAGGGAACATTATTTCTTCTTTATTTCCTAAGGAAGCTCTTCAAATAGGCCATTAAATTATGACATCTTAGTTTTGTCTTTCATTCCTCAGACTCTTTTAAGGAAGTCAATTTTATTTTAATACCATGAACACAGACTACCATGTGGGAATATTAGCTAATCCCAAATCAGTTGAAAGTATGAAACCGAACAATTTATCAATGTCTTCAAATCACTGAGAGACAAATGGGGATTGTGAAGTTTCCACACTTTAGCTCACACAGGTAGCAACTGTGTTTAGTTTAGGCTTAAAGAATTTTTTGGACTTCATCTACCTTTCCTTGCTCAAGGAAAACACACAAGCACACACCACAGAGACTCGAGTTTTTACATGCGGAAAATGAGTGAATCATTCCCAGTGACTTATGACAAACAGCTACTCTTTTTAATGACATAGGTGCAGAATGTTCTTTAGCTTGGCTTTATCCTTTACATCCCACAATTGTTATTCATATTAAACGTAGAAGTAATTTTATAGATGACTGCAAAGGTTTGCAACATAGGACTTAAATATACTAAAAGGAAACAATCCAATATTCTTCATGCTGTTTGGACCTGCTCTCAGCTCTAGAGCAATGGTTACATCTCCCAGTTATTTCCCTTCTATGGGATTCATTCTATCCTGCTCCTTTCGTCCTCTCTCATATTTGTCTCTGGAGGAGCATCAGCTCTATCCCCTTCCATTTATTAGGCAAAAGTTTTCTCTTCCTCATGGAAACTAGGCACCAGCCCAAAACCCAGATCCGTCAGACTTGTTTCTATCCCCCTCAATAGGCTTATAAAACTATTTTTTTATAATAGACAAGTCCCTTCTTAGTAAAGAATTCTGGCAATAAACACTAAGAGGAGAAAACATTTCTTCAATTTATGACATGTGAATCTCAGAAGGGACATCTTGTATATATTTGGGGGAGTTGGTTTAAAAAAGGTTTTGTTTTGTTTTGTCCTAACTTTAATGTTTGTTAAGAGTGAAAGCCCAGTGAGGCAAGTTTCACAATGAATGTGAAGATTTTTTCGTGTAAGTATTTTTTCCTGTAATATATTTGTGGGGTTTTCTAAGGTCATCTCTCCCTCTGCTCACCAATGAAAGCATCTTATACTGTACGTATATAGTCTCTAGGCTCAGTTTCTCCTTGCCAACTCCTCCATAAGAACAGTCATGGAGTCAGCTCATACTGTCCTCTCAGCTGGGCTAAAATTCAGGCTTGTACAATTTCACCCTCTTCTCATCTTCAGTGTTTGAAGGGATGTGTTCACAATCACCCGCAGACAGTTAGGGGCAGGGCCTTCCTGTTGCAGGTCAATTCAGCAAGTGGCACCAGGAAATCCATTGACGATAGAGGGAAGAATCTGAGCAGAGATTATACTTCCTTGAATTGACTTACTCTAGTATTTAAAAAAATGAAAGACAGTTTATTTATCTTTGCTTCACATAATTTCTAGTACTAGCATCATGATATACCAATGACAATTGATATTCCTGAGTTATTTTTTGCCAAGGAGGTTATTCACTCATGAATGAGATTTTTAGATTACATACCAACAGTGCATGCAAAAACTTTTAAAACTCTATTGAAATAAACTTCAAATTATTATAATATCCAAAGTATTTGCAACCCGGAAGAGATCCAGACCCATTCACTTAAGACCCACAGCTGCGCTGCTCGGCTGGCCCCATGTGGAAGCAACCCATGGAGCTGACCTCCCAGTAAGGGGCTCGGCCGTCCCTGGCCGAGTCCAACATTGCTCCACGGGTTTGCTCTCATGAGCAGAGGAGAGACCATGCTGGCTGGACTCGAAGTGGAATTTTGGGCCCTGCCCTTTCCTCCGCCTCCATGCCAGTTGCCCTGGAAGAGAGAGACCCACCTGCGCCAGACCCACATGTTCCTTGGCGCACTGCTGCTTTGGGGCCACGTGATATTTTTATGGGATACTGAATTATGTATAAGGTTCTTCCCAATTTCCTTCACATTTATACATAGTAAACAGTTATAGACATGTTTTAACTGATACCAGTAAGCCTTGCAAGAAGCCAGAGCAAACCACACATCATGCAGTTAGTCATTCTCAACATCCAGACTCCATAGTTCCTCAGAGCTCCATCCAAGAGAAAACCTGATCTTCCCCCTTTAAGTTTCATCAGTAAATGCTCGGGTTGAGAGCCTTCTACTCAGACTGACCCTGAATTGTCAATGGAGGTTGGAACTCCGGATTCCTTCTCTCACTTGAAAGGCATGATATTCCAAGCATAGCTCTTTTGATTCCTCTTTGGGAGACCCAAATAGCATTCTCATCCTATTTTTGTAGGGCCCAGCACTCTGAGGCATATGTTAATGCAGGGAGAAGAGTGGAGTCGAAATGATGTGCCTGGAGCCAGAAGTTTCTTGTCTTTTTAGCTATTTCTTCGGTGCTTTTGAAGGCATTCGATGCTGCTCTCTTCCTCCTGCACAGCTGAGGTTTAGGTCGTTCATCATGTTGACATCTCGACCTAGGTACACATAACTGCTGCATTCAGAGATGTTTGTTCCATTGAGAGTAAATGGGGCCTCTGGAACTTGTTTATTTTTCATGAACATAGTTTTGTTGAGATTCAGCTGTAGAGCTATCTTCCCACATTCTCAGTCAAAGTCACCCAGTATGTGTGCCGCTTGGCTAATGCTTGGTGTTATTAGAATGCTATCATTGGCAATGTGGATGTGGTGTAGTTGCCAACTGTCTATCTTCACTCCCATTCCTTCCTATTCGAATTAATTAACATATTAATTAATGTCAATTAATATATAAATATATATATAAATTTTTGTGCTAGATAGCTGAATTTCATGACACTTTCAGAGGCATAAAATAAAATTCTTTTCTTTATTTCTTTTCTAAGATGGCAACTAAGTTTGTCTTGGTTTTACTTTTGAATATTTGTAGGGTTGTTTCTAGTGTAGTTTTCTATTCACTTTCTGTGTTTCCATCTCAAAATTTTATACCAGGATTCCAATCAGGTTTTCTATTAGTTTGATGCTTTCATTTATTGACAGATGTCCTTGACAAGATATCTAATGATCTAATGATATCTTTTTTCTTCTATAGTAATTTCCACTAACTTAATTGATAAGGTTCTTGCTTGTTAATAATGTTGCTCATTCAAATGCAGACCTGAGAGGCAGACCTGGGGCAGAGCTGCTACTGGCTCTCACTGTGCCCAGCCGCTAGCTCATGAGGTGCCCGGGAGGGATGGCAGGTTCTAGCCCTGGCCCACCACCCCAGCGGAGCCTCATAACAAGCCAGACTACCCCCCCACTCCATGAAGACCTCCATTTTCCACATTTGGACTTCCCCCTTGCTAGAACTCCACCCAGCAGACCAGCCTATCACAGCCAGGCTCATCGAGATCCACTCTGCTGCAGTCTTTTTTAATCTGGCCCAGGTATGCTGATCCAGAGACAGACCTGGGGCAGAGCTGCTACTGGCTCTCACTGTGCCCAGCCGCTCGCTCATGAGGCGCCCGGAAGGGATGGCAGGTTCTAGCCCTGGCCCGCCACCCCAGCAGAGCCTCACAACATGAGGACCTCCATTTTCCATGAGGACCTCCATTTTCCACATCCGGACTTCCCCCCTTGCTAGAACTCCGCCCAGCAGACCAGCCTATCACAGCCCGGCTCCGGTTCATCAATAAATGCTGGATTTAGAGATGACTACAAGAGTATGCTACCAGCACGGCAGAGCCTGGCAAGCTACCTGTGTCATATTTGATATGCCAGATACCAGTAACAATTATAGACCTTATTCCCATAACCTGATGGAATGGTTTGAGGCTCTTTATGTTTCCAGAGCAAGCAGATATCCTTGGGCTCTACTTGCATGAGATAGGTCATATGGAGATGTTACTGGTGCCTGCTTGAGGAAATCGATGATGAACGGGAAGACAGTGATACAGTGATACATTCAAATGCAATGCATGATAAGGAAAACAAAACTGTATGCAGATGTTTTTTCAACAATTTCCTGGAGTCATAGTTTGTTTATCTCAGAACAATAGCAAAGGAGTCAGTAGCTAAATACAGTCACATCTGTTGTTCATATTTAGTATGTAGTAAAGCTAAAGCAGAGTTTCCTTTAGCTGTAAGTATCTTCATTCCCATTTCCTGCTCACCTAGCCAGAACACAGAAGGTTTTCCTTTTGTAAAAGGCAGAGAGGGTGTCCAAGGACTGTGCTGGAGACATAGTGGGCTTTGGTAGTAGGTGTGGTGTGTTTACATATATTTTGAAGGATATGAAATTGTACCCCTTAAAAGCGCATAATTTTGTAAGCCAACATTACTCATTAAAATTTTAAAAACTAATAAATAACAATTTTTATCCGCATATTTATCTACCAAGCAAGCTGAGCAAGTCTCAGAGCTCCACTTTTATAGCTAGAGGACTGTCTGCATTTTAATGCAGGCTGTTTAAACTCCTGAGTCTTACTTCCATTTTGACCAGTCTTACTTAGCTTGATACCCAGACAACCAGGGATACTCAGGGTCTCCACCAATTCCTAAAACCTGTGAAATCCTGCAGAATTGAATTTGGAAACAACATTAAGGGTACAAAAAGTGAGCAGAATATTTTTGTCATGTAAATTATGAATCTAAAGCATTATTATAGGATGGGAATAGTGTGACCAATGGGTTTAAAGGCAGTAACCATGAATTCATTGGAATAAAGAATACTGTCCAATATTGCTGGAGGGAATGGAGAAAAGACAAAACAGACAAGTTTGCTAGAGACTGGAAGCCACAATTTAGCAGGGGGAAATGTTCTGTGCATATGGGGTGCAATCATTTGTGTGTAGAAGCTGGGAAAAAAACATTTGGAAAAGTCAAGCCAAAAAGTCAAGTGGTCTCATGCATTTTAAATTACGTTCCTTGTTTTTGTCTAAGTTAACTGTCACAATTGCTGGTGGTTGAAGAAAACACAAAAGCTTTCTGTTCAATATAATTTGTTCTGATCTTTTCTTTTGAGACACTCTGCATGGAATGAGGAGGGCTGCTATTCCCCAGAAAACCTTTCCATTTATTTTTAGTAAAACAACATGTTAAGGTAGGCAGTAAGAGGTGTGAAGAACGCTGTTCCAGGGTACCAGTAGTCATGTGCTAGTTTTCAGGGTTTTAGCTTATATTTTCATCAAGAAAACAAGATTTTGTGTTCAGACTTTTGACTGGTGAATAGATATTAGATAGACATTGATTCAATAATTGAAAGTGGACGATTTTAAAAATACTTACTGGGGTCATTGAGTAGCTCAAAGGGTCAGAGCACAAGCTTTGCAGGCAGTTGGTTAGAGTTTCAACCCCAACACACATAGTCCTCCAAGCATGGCTGAGTATGGTTCCCAAACCAGAGAACAAACAACTTCACTTGTATCACTTGTCTTCCCGTTGTTCATCGACTTTCTAAGTGGGCACCAGTAACATCTCCATACGTCCTGTTGCAAGCAAGTGTAGCCCAAAGGGACTCTGATTGCTCCAGGGACAGGAAGAGCCTCTACCCATTCCTTCAGGTCAAAGGAATATTTTCGAAATATTCTTGGCAGCAAGGCATTAATTGAAGCCCACACATATAGCTACTTCATCCTTTAACTGTTCATATTTCAATTTCAAAATTCTTTTTGCTAAAACCAATAATTCCATATGTTAGCATATAGCTTTTAAGAGGATAAGAGAGATTTAATATATACACATACACATTTTTTCTAAAAATGGACATATTTTTATTATAGTCCAATATAGATCATATAAATCATTTTCTGCTTTGGCGATTTGCCATCCTATCAATTTATGGCGGATGTGTCCTCTGGGCTGCAGTCATTGGTTATTTTGTGACTCATCCTGTGATATTTGTAAGGAATGTGTGCTAATTTATATATTGCATGTGTAAAATTTTTCAAAGCTTTCCCTATAAGACTTCCGTATTTGAATTATTTATTTTTTAAAATCTGTCTCCTTACTAAGATTATTTAGAGACACTATACTGTCTCAGTACAGTGTTTCAGTTTTTACATCCCAAACTTTAATAAAATTGAAATAAATTTAGCACGAGAGAGATTCACATTTCTGCTTTTTTCAAAGAGCTATATAGTCAATTTCAGTTAAAAATGAAACTAAATTGCTCTCTTCATACTAGAGTTAGTAAAATTATATGGCAATGCCTATTTGTGAACTCAAAAATATTTTTTCATCTCTTAGTAAATTTCTCTCTCATTACTTTTTCTGTACAAAGATCTTTCAGCTATAAGCATTCATATTTACACTTATTCCAGTTTTTTAGAAATAAGATTGTCACAGGTCTGGAGAGATAGTAAAGTGGGTTGAGTTGCTTGCCTTGTGCCGGGGACACCGCCAGGGTCCCCAGCAGTGTCGGGAAGTGAGTTCCCTTATACCTCTGAAGCCGGCAGGGAATGGATGAAGACTCAGGGATCGATGCAGTTCTAAAAGGACTTTACTATCATAGGTTCCAATATACAATCCAAGAGCAGGGAAAACCTCCGGACTCTGGGTTCCCAGCTAGGCCCCAGCCAGGTGTAGGCCAAGATCACTGCCACCACGTGTTGAGGCCCAACAGAAAATGGAGAGGACAGAGGATGGAGAAGTAAAATGCCAAGGGAAGCCAAAATGGCAAAAAAGGGTGGGGGAAGAGCTTCTTTCTTCTTGCAGCTTATTTTATAGCTAGAAATTCGCCCAAACTCCCAGCCCAGCCCATTCTGGGCTGGGCTATCTAGAGATGAAAACAGGAAAATAGCTCTATAGAAATGTAGCCACTTCAGGAGACCCTCTGGCTGTTTACAAGGACCCAGAGCTAATTCAAAGCCTCCTAGCAGAGCTGGGAGGAGCCACAAGTTAAATGTAACTTCCCTGTCAGGGAGGGTCAAATGCCCTCAGGTAATTTCTCCCAGCACCTCACCTAATGTCTTTTTATATGCTAAGGTCTTGAGCCAAGATCTGCCTGGAAAAGCCTTTATAGGGTAGAGAAGGGAGTTTCTGAGATGGCATGTCTCTGTACCAAAGACTAATACTAATGCCAGTTAAATATTTCTCCAAGCCTTCACAAGAGTCTCGTCTACTTCACGGTAGTTTTGTGTTTTAGTTGCCTTTGAGTTATCGGGGAGCCATGCTTGCTTGCTTGGAGGTAAACAGCATTTCTCTCTGGTCTAAGTACTTAGGGATCCAACGTGGCCAGGCAAATATGCTGGTAAGATCCAGCTAGTCCCACGATGATTGTGGTAGCATGAGAGAATATTTATACCAGCTTGTACAGAATACATGGTTAAATAAACTGCCACATTTAGACTATCCCCTTATTTATGAAGTGATTTGCAGGAGGCAATTCAGAGCAGATGCAGAGGCTCTTAGAGGAGTCCTGCAACAGCCTTGCACATGGCCTTCATGAGTTCAATTCCTGGTAGCCCATAAGATACCCCAAGCATTGCCTGGAGTTATCTCTGAGAGCAGAGCTAAGAGTATCCCATGATCATAGCCAGGTGTGGCAAATGTTTTTTAATTAAAAACATTGAAAATCGAAAATTGTCACATTTGATGGAAATTATAAACATATGGAAACATTCTTGGGAATCATATTATTCAAAAACATCTTGTCACTGAATTATAATGCCTAGTCACTGATGCTAATATATGAAATTGACTTTTAATATCTCTTAAACAAACACGTCCATTTAAATATTATCAATGAGATCACATTTTATGATGTGGTAAAAAGGAATGTACTCTGTATTACCTTCTCTTAAAAAATTGCCAAGCTTTTGTAGATCAACTACAACTATACTATCAATAGTAGTCATAAATCTCAAATGAACTTGTGTGGACTATTAAACCTTATATTTAATTTTAGTTCCAAAGAATGGATTGGTATCATCTTATCTAAACTCTAAAGTAGGCATCTGGCCTACAGTTTTTAAAACTAATTTAATTTGGAACTTTCCTCGAAATAGCATTTGTTGAAATTAATAAGCTTCTGTTAAGTTATTATAGAAAGTTGTATGACATGGTTAGTACCTTTAAATACTTATAACATTTTTAGAATCATTGTTGTCCTCTTTATGGTTTAGAATGATTTTTAATTTTTTTAATGAGCTGCCATATTATTTTTTTCTGGCAATTTCATCATTTTACATTCTTACCAAGGGCACATAGGTATGCAATTTCTCTATATACTTTCTTTCTTTCTTTTTTTTTTTTTTTTTGCTTTTTTTGGTCACAGGCTGATAGGCTCTGTTATTCCTGGCTCTGTACTCAGGAATTACTCCTGAGTGTGCTCAGGGGACTATATGAGATAATGAGGGATTGAACCTGGGTCAGCAGTATGCAAGGCAAATGCCCTCCCCACTGTAATAGAACTCCAGCCACTCCTTTTTTTTTTTTTTTTTTTTTTTTGGTCACACCCAGCAATGCTCAGGGGTTTCTCCTAGCTCTGCACTCAGGAATTACTCCTGGTGGTGCTCCGGGGGGCCATATGGGATGCCGAGGATCGAACCTGGGCTGGCAAGGCAAACGCCCTACCCGCTGGGCTATTGCTCGGGCCCACTCCATATTTAAAAAAAAAAAAAAAAACTTCTTATTTTTTGTTGCTGTTATTCAGTATTCTGAATAGTCCTAATAGACTTAAGGAAATATAAAAATTGTGATTTGCATTTCTTGAATTATTGCTAATTAGTCATTATTAGCAGTTTGATCTTTGATTATATTGTATTATTCGTGTTTTTGCTTTCATTGTTGTTGAGTTATAGGGGTCTTGATTGTTCTGGAATTAGCAACTTGTACGATTGACACTTTCTCATGTTCTGCAGGTTGCTCCCTTTAAATTTTTATATAGTGCTATTCATCTATTCATCTATTTTTACTTTTTTAAATGTGTTTTCTGTTTCTGTCACAATCAATAAAGTGTGCTAGGTAGAATATCATAAAATTTTACCTGAATGTTTTATTCTAAAATTTTATACCTTTAGAACCCATGTTTAGGTCCTTTTATAATTTTGAGTTAAGTTTTGCAAGTTATTTAAGGTAAAGGTACTATTGTTCCTTTTTACATTTGAATATTCACTTCTAGCACTAATTTTTAAACTCCATCATTTACAATACAGTTAATGATAAGACTTTGTACATACAATGTCTAAACATCACTTCTACAATTATTCCTCCATACTCAAGTTACACTGAAACTCTCCTGCCCTTCCAATTCCCCTTCCACACCATAGTAAACTCAGTAAAGACATCTTCAAATATTCAGTGCCATTGATGAAGAACAGGAAATAAAAGAGAAACAAGTGAAACCACATCAAATTAATGTCTTTCTGTATCACAAAGAAAATGACCAATGGCCAAAATATAATGATACCCCACAGCCTGGAAGATAATATTTATCTACCTCTCTTCTTTCAAAGTACTAATATTCATGTGCATAAAAGGCTTGTAGAAGCCACTGGAAGAAAATTTACAAATTAATAAAAGAGATTAGCAGAAAATTACTCAAAGAAGACATACAGTGACCAATAGGTATACAAAAAAATATCTGCATCACCAGTAATCAGGAAAATATAAATCAAAACAAGGATGAGATATCACCAAACACCCATGAGGCTGGCACATCGAACAGAACAAAAACAACCAATACTACTTTTGAAAAGATTATTTTTATCCATTTTTTAATTTTAATTTTTTTCCTGAAAGTCTAATGATAATAAGTACAATGTTTTAACTTTGCACTCCATTCTGTTTCATTGGTCTGTCCTGTCTTGGTCTGCAAATTTCTCTGCATTATCGTATTTTCCATTAACATTTGGTTTTTACCCTTTTATAATCACCAAATGGTATAATTATGTTTATCATGCTACTTGAAAGGCAATGAGAGCAGCAACATATGCACCAGTGGCATAATGGCACACATCTGTTTTCTTATATAGTGTACCTTATCATCTAGCAAAAGTTTGCTCCGTGTATATATTAAACTATAAGTGATTTAATGATAAGTATTAAGATTTCCAAAAACTGATTAAAATATGCTACTTCTCTCATGGAAATGCTTAAACAGGTAATAATTTACCAACTTAATTGTAATTTGCTTAATATTTATAGTAGCTTACCACAAATGAGTATGAGAATCCTCATATAATTTAACTATAATCCTTGCAGTAACTCTTAACTTCAATCAGTAGTATTGCTATTGTGCTTTATAAACTAGGAAACTTGAAACTTAGATTAACTAATTTAAAAATTCTTAGAAGCTGGTACATACTGTTTTGGTCACTGAGTTTATATACAGTTACTTTCAAGATTAACTTGTTCTATCCACCATGCTGAAGCTTCACATTTGAGGTAAATTGACTGGGGACTTGGGTACTGCTGGATTTACCACTTATTCCAAGTAAAATAGAAAAGGTGAAATTTTAGATTCAGTATGCCTTAAAGCTGGTGCCATCAGTACTGGTTGTGTTGAATACATGCTCTCCTCTTGGAGACATGAGTTTTGGGTGCATGTTATGTACAAGGTATTTACGTGGTCAGCCTCTAACAAAACTCTGAACTCTAATCCTAATGAGCTTCCCTAGTAGATGTTTAACACATGTCACAACCCATTGCTGGAAGAATTAAATGCATCCTGTGGGACTCCACTGGGAGACAACTCTTGGAAGATTGTCTTGGTTTCATTTGGACTTGCCCCATGTGACTTTTCTCCTTGCTGATTTTGTTTTGTATATGTTGACTATAATAAACCATAGACATGAGTTATGACAATATGCTGTGAGCTCTGAATCTTTTTAGCAAATCACCAAATCTGAGGGTGGTCTTAAGGATCCCTGTATTTATATTTATTTGTATTAGAGTTAATCCTTATGCATAAAATTTAAATACTGATAATCTAATTCTATTTATTGTTAATTTTAACTCTTTCTACATTCTTATTATGTTTTCATTTTATTACTTGTCAATATTATTTAAGTTCAGAAACAGTGTTGTGGTTGTTTAACTAAAGTCTCCCACTCTTGAGACTAATCGATTACTAAAACGTCAATTAATATTTGCTAAATTAGTTATAAACTTTTACAAGAAGTACTTAAAGTAAAATATTTTATTACACAATTCTCTAAATTTTCTACTTTTTACATTTTAAAAATGAAATCATATGCCCAAGACACCCTCATTTTTCTCTATGAATTTATATAACTAATATATTCTGGCATTATTGACTTTCATTGAACCAATATTCCTTTGTAAGCATTATCTCCTATTACAAATGTTGAATATTTATCTAATTATGTACCCAGCCGATCACGAGGCACCCAGGAGGGATGGCGAGTTCTAGCCCTGGCCCGCCACCCCAGCAGAGCCTTGCAACAAGCCAGACGACCCCTCCCCCACTCCATGAGGGCCTCTATTTTCCACATCCGAACTTCTCTCTCATCAGAACTCCACCCAGCAGACCAGCCTATTACAGCCTGGCTCATCAATAAATGCTTGACTTAGAGATGACTACAAGAGTATGCTACCTGCACGGCAGAGCCTGGCAAGCTACCCGTGTTGTATTTGATATGCCAAATACCAGTAACAATTATAGACCTCATTCCAGAATAGATTGAGGCTCTTTATGTTCCTGGAGCAAGCAGATGCCCTTGGGCTCTACTAGCATGAGACAGGACATATGGAGATGCTACTGGGGCCCGCTTGAGCAAATCAATGATGAACGGGAAGACAGTGATGTACAAAAAGATTTTTGATTATATCAGTGATAGTATTTGCCTCTTAGACTGTTCAGAATATGTTGATTTCTCCTGTTTTAATAATCAGACCATCACCCGTTACTTTTGTTCTCTCATCTTTTAAGCAATTCTTCTAAATTACCAACTTTGGAAGCACAGAATTCTACAAAATATTTCCTTTGTTTTGTCCATGGAATCCATATGATTTTTTAAAATTCATTTTTTAATACTAGTTTGGGTAATTTCTTGATTAATCTGATGATAAAAATTTATCAATTTTATGATCATTTCAAAGATTTTGAGTTTGCAAGTTTTATCATATTTGCCCTCTTTTAAATTTGATTGGTAGCAGTATAATTTTTATTTTTTACTGTTGCTGCTTTATACCTAGTTTTCTAAAGATTCTCAATTGCATATTTTAACTTTGCGTACATCTAATGGTATAATTTTTCTTTGTACACTACTTTTATTACATTCCACAAATTTAAAAAAGTTGTATCATTATTTTCATTTACTTGGAAATTTCTTCTAAAATTTACTCTTTAATTCATGGGTTATTTCAAAGGGTTCTGTTAGCCAAATATTGGAGAAGTTTACATCTATTTTTTCATGTCATTGTTTTCTAGTTAACTTCATTCTTCATTTGAAAGCCTTGTCTGCATTTTTTCCACTACATTTGGGAGTTTGCCAAGAAGTTCTCACTTGGCATGAGGACCATTCCCAGAAATACCAGGCAGAGAT
Organism: Cryptotis parvus; assembly: GCA_021461705.1. NCBI lineage: Eukaryota > Metazoa > Chordata > Mammalia > Eulipotyphla > Soricidae > Cryptotis > Cryptotis parvus. The sequence continues at coordinate 20,818 of JAJIBD010002208.1, forward strand.
ATGGGTTGTACTGATGAGTATTTAGGCTCTGTGGTTGTGGGGATTAAATGGGGCTATAACTTATGATGCTTGGTGAATTGTGAAGTGCAGGAATTAAACTCAGAGCATAATGCAAAGTAATAATAACAACAACAATAATAATAATGTATTATTATATACACGTGGCTCACATATATGGTGTAGAGCTGCTACCAGCTCTCCATACACCAAGCTGATCACGAGGCACCTGGGAGGGAAGGCGGGTTCTAGCCCTGGCCTGCCATCCCAGCAGAGCCATGCAAGAAGCCAGAGGTCCGCCCACACCATGAGGGCCACCATTTCCCACATCCGGACTCCCTCTCGTCAGAGCTCTACCCAGAAGAAGAACTGATCATAAGCCCGGTTCATCAATAAATGCTCTAGATTAGAGGTGACTACAAGAGTATCCCACCAGCATGGCAAAGGCTGGCAAGCTACCCATGTCGTATTTGACATGCCAAACACCAATAACAATTAAAGACCTCATTCCCAAGACCTGAAAATGGTTTGAGGCTCTTTATGTTCCTGGAGCAAGCAGATGCCCTTGGGCTACCCTAGTATGGGACAGGACATATGGAGATATTAATGGTGCCCACTCAAGCAAATTGATGATTAATGGGAAGACAAATATACTAGTGAATAATAATAATAATAATAATAATAATAAAAAATAATGAAGCAAAACAAGAAACAAAAAACAGAAGCATCAGTAATACTAATAATGCATATGGTTGTTCTGTACTAGATTTAAAAAAGGTTAAAAATATATAGCAATCAATCATCATAAATTGACTATTGATTTATTTTATGATAAATCTGTCTTACACTCCTTTAAGTTTTATTGGAGCAAGTAATCTGAAATGAATTTGTTATATGCCTGAAAAGGGAGCAGACTGGGGGCTGGGGCAGAAGGGAACCTGGGGACATTGGTGGAGGTAAGAAAGAGCTATGCTTGTAATATCATGTCTCACTCAAGTGAGTGAAGGAATCCGGGGTTCCTACCTCCAACAATGATCCAGAGTCAGGGATGCTGTCTCATTTCCCAAGGCTTAGAAAATCAGATGGGCTGGACATGTAATGTGATGGAGACAACAGTTGGACTAGAGCCATTACCTTCTGGATCCCACAGAACGACAAAAGATCATATGGCCGCTCACCTACAAGATGGTCAAATTCTTCATGAAGACAATGAACGAACAGTTTGAGGCTCTTGGTATTCCTGAAGCAAGCAGATGCTATTGTGCTACACTAGCACATGATAGGGGCAAATGGAAATATTACTGGCACCCACTAGAGCAAATTCATGAATAACAGGATGAAAAGTGATCTAGTGATGGTAAGATTGGTATTGGAACATTGTATGCCTGAAACAATCTATTATGAACAATTTTGTGAATCACAGTATTTTAATAATTTTCTTATAAAAATGACTCAGTATTTGAGATATCATCCTATTCGCTCTATTATGTCCTTTTTATTTAAAGTGATAAAATTTCTTGTGATATCTTTGTTAGTAAATGTTACCATGAAAATTACACCTTGTTATTGATCATTTTGTTCTATTAACCTCTGCTCACACTTACTTTCTTCTATATGCTAGAATAGTTGATCTTGACATTTCAAACATAATAGTGAACTCATTTATTTCTTCTTTCAATTATTCCAAATTTGTTTAATGAATTTTGATAATTTCATTGTGGGGTACATATGCACTATTATTTCTTATAGAAACCTTATAGTTTTCCAATGTTCACTTTTCTTTTTTTGCTCTTTTGGGTCACACCCAGTGATGCTCAGGGGTTTCTCCTGGCTCTGCACTCAGGAATTACTCCTGGCAGTGCACGGGGGACCATATGGGATGCCAGGGATTGAACCTGGGCCGGCATAGGCCAGCATCATGCAAGGCAAACGCCCTACCCACTGGACTATTGCTCCGGCCCCTCCAATGTTCACTTTTAACACTGATTTTTTTCTTCTAAATCCAACTATATTTAAAATTAATATAGCTGTTCCTGCTTTATTTTAATATTTATTGGCATAAATCTCTAAATATTTACTTCTTTTTATCTTTCTATTTTTAAAATGGATTTCTTCTATAAGAAATAACTTTTAAATATATTGTCAATAGCTTACTCATTCTGTCGAATTAGGTTTTGTATGCAATTTACTATTTACTTTATTGGTGTTTAATATAATATAGTTGTATATATTGAATATAATTTTTTAGTTATTATTTTCCCTTCCATTGTTCCTTTTAGGCCTTTCCTGGTCTTAATTGACTTGAAAGAAAAAGTAACAGAGAAAATATTTAATATAATAGTATCTAAGAATTTTACAAAATTAATCAAATAATAGCATTATTCTTATTCTTGAGTCATCTATATATGCTTACAAATTTTTTAAACACGTTTTCAGGAAATATTACACTTCTTATTGTGTCATGCATTTCTCTTAAAATAGTCCCAATTATTCCCTCCCATGACTTATAGCATAATTATTATCAATGTTATGTATCTGCAAGCATTATACAATTTATAGTATCATGTATTGATGCTTTTATTTTTGAAGTTATTGATTACAATAATTAAATATTGAAAATACTTTAAAATTTTACTTATTTTGTCTTTCAATATTCTCTTCATATGATTTATATTTATGAATTTAATACTTTATCTTTCTAAAGAATATCTACCATTTCATACAAGTTAAAACTACTAGTTAACTCAGGCCATGATTCAGACATGCATCTAGAAATCTCCATGGGAGCAACAAACTGCAGACATGATACCAGCCAGCGGCTGCATGAATTCTCAAAATAAGAATAAAAACAAAAAAATTGCATAGGCACAATTTCAATTCTGTAAGAGCATAGCAGTAATTTCTTATAAAGGGGGATCAGATGGCCAAATGGTTCCAGGTTGAGATTTAATAATCCCCATTAACCTTTCCTAAGAATATGTTTTTATGACCAGATTTAGCATATATTTAGAATTTTTTATCTAACAAAGCAATGTAAGTTGGATTATTCAGTATAGACTCAGGATAGGTCCAAACAGTAGTTGCAAAAATCTGAAATAATCATGATCCAAATTCGCATATAATAACCCAGGAAAGCTTATGACTTTATCAATACCATTACTATTTGTATCACTGTATCACTGTCTTCCCATTGATCATCGATTTGCTCGAGCTGGCAACAGTAACATCTCCATATGTCCTGTCTCATGCTAGTAGAGCCCAAGGGAACCTGCTTGCTCCAGGAACATAAAGAGCCTCTAACCATTCCATCAGGTCATGGGAATGAGGTCTGTAACTGTTGCTGGTATTTGGCATATCAAATACGACACAGGTAGCTTGCCAGGCTCTGCCGTGTGGGTAGCATACTCTTGTAGTCATCTCTAAATTCAGCATTTATTGATGAAATAATAAATGTAAATATATCACAGCTGGGCTGTGATAAGCTAGTCTGCTGGGTGGAATTCTGATGAGGGGGAAGTTCAGATGTGGAAAATGGAGACCCTCATGGAGTTGGGGATCTTCTTGATTGTTGTGAGGCTCTGCTGGGGTGGTGGTCCAGGGCTAGAAACTGCCATCCCTCCCAGGCATCTCGTGAGTGGCTGGGCACTGGGAGAGCCAGTAGCAGCTCTGCCCCATGTCTGTGAGTCTGGATCAGCATACCTGGGCCTGATTACAAAAGACTGCTGCAGGGTGGATCTTGATGAGCCAGGCTGTGATAGGCTGGTCTGCTGGGTGGAGTTCTGATGAGGGGGAAGTCCAGATGTGGAAAATGGAGGCACTCAAGGAGTGGGGGGGTCATCTGGCTTGTTGTGAGGCTCTGCTGGGGAGGCAGACCAGGACTAGAACCTGCCATCCCTCCCGGGCGCCTCATGAGCGGCTGGGCACAGGGAGAGCCAGTAGCAGCTCTGCTCCATGTCTGCACATTGCAATAATCAATACAATTAATTCTAGCTAGGAGAGCAGGTATGGGGATGAGGGGTGGGTTGGAAAGGATAGTCTTTAGTGGTGGGGCGGGCACATTGGTGATGGGATTGATGTTGAATTATGAATGCTTATAACAAATGTACTATGAAAAACTTTGTACTTTGTAAATCATGGTGTTCAAATGAAAGGGGCTAAAAATAAAAAGTCTGTTCAAGTTAAAAAAGGAAAAGCTTTTAGGGACACATTTCTTCAATTACTAGTTGTTGAATAAGCTTACATTTCTCTTTAGTGTTTGAGGATTATTTAGCTACACACAGAATTTTGTACTTATGTTACCATTGCACTTTAATTCCACTCACTTCTTCTTAGCATGTTCTTAAAGAGAAAGTAACATAATGCATATGGTTTATCTATAGATCAGTTATGTTTTGGTGTTTTTTTTAAATTGTGATTTATTTATTGTCTTTGGAATCATACTATTGACTATAATATTACTATATGTGCTTTTTAAAAAAATATTTTATTATACCACAGTGCGATATACAATTACAAAGATATAAAATTAAAAAGTTCATATTTGGGTTTTGGTCATACAGTGTTCCAGCACCAATCCCACCACCAGTGCCCATCTACCACCACCAACATCCCCTGTTCCCTTCCCCCCCCCTCCCCCCAGTCCGCCTCCATGGCAGGTTCTTTATTTCTTTCCCTTTCTCTCTCTTTCTGTTTTCCTTCCCTTCCAGACTATGGATTACAGAACATACATTAAAGGGTTGTCATGTGTATCTTTTTGCCTCTATCTAATGCTCAGTTCTAGGTTGGCATTAGTACCCTCGACAATTGTTAGCACACTGTTCCATTTTCTGTCTTACCTAACTTCTGACTCCCACACTTTTGTGGTAATTTCCGCCTTTGACAAGACCTCCTGATACATGTTTCACTTGACCTTGGATATTGGTATCATAATATATACATATATATTTATGTCATGCAAATAAATGCAGTCATTCTATATCTGTCGCTCTCCTTCTGGCTAATTTCACTCAACATGATCTCCATGTCCATCCATTTATAGGCAAATTTCATAACTTCATTTTTTCCTAACAGCTGCATAGTATTCCATTGTGTAGATGTACCAAAGCTTTATCCAGTCATTGATTCTCGGACACTCTGGTTGTTTCCATATTCTGGCTATTGTGAATAATGCTGCTTTGAACATGAAAGTATGGATGGTGTTTCCGCTGCGTATTTTTGGCTTCCCAGAGTAGATTCTCAGGACTGGTGGCTGGGTCAGATGAGAATTCAGGGGCCAGAGCCCAGCGGGTAGGGTGTTTGCCTTGCACGCGGACGGCCTGTGCCGGCCTGGGTTCGATTCCTGGCATCCCATATGGTCCCCGAGCACTGCCAGGAGTAATTCCTGAGTGCACAGCCAGGAGTAACCCCTGAGTGTCACTGGGTGTGACCCAAAAAGAAAAAAAAAGGGAATTCAATTTCTAGTCTTTGGAGGAATGTCCATATAGTTTTCCAGATAGGCTGTACCACCTGGCATTCCCACCAAAAATAGATGAGTGCCTATATATACTTTTTAAAAGCTATTTACTCTCTGAATCTTATATTTTTATAATTTGAAATCTTAAAATAATTTTGTTGAATTCCTAGATATTATTATATTAAATATTTCCACTTTTGTTTTTCACTTTCTTTTCATTTTGATGATTCATTTATCAAGCCTTATGTAATCTACTTACATAAGGATACCCTATTATTAAACCATAGATTTACCTCCTACATATCATTTTTGAAAGATTTGCTGGTACTTCTTCAATTTCTCTGATTTTTTCCTCAATCATTTCTAGTTGACTGTTGACCATAATAAAAGCATTCTTTCCGTTAGTGTGTTTATTTCCTATCTATTAATTATTAGTATTTCCATTTCTATGCTTATATTATCCATTGTTGATACATTTTCTATTAGAGTATTTGGACTATTATTTTAAATTAATGTGCTAGTAATTTAAAAATATTTGTTATCCTTGATTCTAATTTTTTTCAACATAGCTTTAACTTTAGCATGACACATTGTTTGCTTACCATTATTCAAGAGCCATACAATATCTAATAAAAACTGAAGCTAAGGATAGTTCAGAGAGATGATACAGTGAGTGGGGCACTTGCCTAGCATGTGGCCAACCTACATTGAATCCCCTAACACAACATATGGCCTCTCAGTTCCCCACCAGGAGTCATCTCTGAGCAAAGAGCCAGGGGTGAGCACCAACGGGTGTGACCAAAAATATAAATTTATAAATTGTGGCCAATAGGCCTTTAGGGTGTAAACTTTTTTTTCCTAATATAATAACAAGTTTTTTTATTGGGATTTGGGTAGATGGTTTATTTCCTCATCTATTAAGAGTTGTGAGAGCATATTCAAATGTACCCATTGTTAATCTGATTTCATTTTCATTGTGCTATCTCTTCATTGTAGCAGTTGTTATCTATTCAATTTCTGCTGGTGTCTTTGCTTTTGTATTCTCTGCTACCTTTCCTTTTTCCTAGGAACTTCTTAAATTGTTTCAACTTGTTGTTTTCTAAGCTGTAGCCATCCCTGTATCTGTCTCAGGCAGCTTATACTCCCAATGAAGTGGGATTCTCTGTTTTTATCTGCTTCGTGTTTTCCCAACCTTTGGACAAAATTCTCTGGTGGTTCAAAAATAGATGCTGATTTTATTTTTAAGCCTGTAACTTATTGTGAGGCAGGTAATGAAGACATTTTTACATGTCAGAGGAAATATACTTGTCCTATTCTGTATGATTTTTCAATAATGAGAAAACCCTTCCTTTGGGATAATTCCAATAGTTTCCCATAGTTGGGGAGATAAGAAACTTGGACCTAAATATATAAATTTATGTAAATGGTTATATGTTATTTTTCTAAATTTTTTGAATAAGATAAAATCTCATCATTATGCCACTGCCTACCATTATAGTTGTTAGAAAACCCGTGAACATGAGCTTGAGGAACGAATGAAAAATAAAACAGGTAATAGGGTGAGTCATATGGTGTCAGTGATAAATTCTAGTGGTGTCTTTTTTCAAAGTGCCAGTTACCCCTGGCTTCTTCCAGAGTTGTCAACGAAACTCAAACACTCATCTCACTTCAAGTATTATCTGTGTCTTAAGTGATGTGTGTTCTTTAATCATTTAAAACTCAGCATCAATATCCCTTGTTTATTTTTTTTAATTTATTTTTTTAATTTTTTATTTTTACAATTACAAAGATATACAATTAAAAGTTCATATTTGGGTTTTGGTCACACAGTGTTTCAGCACCCATCCCGCCACCAGTGCCCATCTCCCACCACCAACGTCCCCAGTTCCCTCCCCCGCCCCCAGCCCTGCTCCATGGAAGGTTCCTTTATTTCTTTCCCATTTCTCTCTCTTTCTCTTTTCCTTCCCCTCCAGACTATGGATTACAGAACATACATTAAAGGGTTGTCATGTGTATCTTTTTGCCTCTATCTAATGCTCAGTTCTAGGTTGGCATTAGTACCCTCGACAATTGTTAGCACACTGTTCCATTTTCTGTCTTACCTAGCCTCTGACTCCCACATGTTTGTGATAATTTCCACCTTTGACAAGACCTCCTGATATATGTTTCACTTGATCTTGGATATTGGTATCATAATATGTACATATATATTTATGTTATGCAGATAAATGCAGTCATTCTGTGTCTGTCTCTCCTTCTGGCTAATTTCGCTCAACATAATCTTCTCCATGTTCATCCATTTATAGGCAAATTTTATAACTTCATTTTTCCTAACAGCTGCATAGTATTCCATTGTGTAGATGTACCAAAGCTTCTTTATCCAGTCATCGATTTTTGGGCACTCTGGTTGCTTCCAGATTCTGGCTATTGTGAATAATGCTGCTATGAACATAAAAGTAGGGATGGTGTTTCCGCTGCATATTTTTGGTTTCCCAGAGTAGATTCCCAGGAGTGGTATGGCTGGGTCAAATGGGAGTTCAATTTCTAGTCTTTGGAGGAATGTCCATATTGTTTTCCAGAAAGGCTGTACCAGCAGGCATTCCCACCAACAATGGATGAGTGTCCCCTTTTCCCCACTTGTTGTTCTTATTCTTACTCTTTTGAGTATGTGCCAGTCTCTGTGGTGTAAAGTGGTATCTCATTGTTGTTTTGATTTGCATCTCTCTGATGATTAGTGATGATGAAATCCCTTGTTTATTTTGAATGACTTTTGGTATCTCTAACTGTTCTAATGTTAATTATTGTTATTTTATTGGTAAGAAACATTTTCCTATACTGATATATCCCTGGTGCCAACAATAGTCTGTAAATAATCTATCCCTGGAGACAATGCCATCAGAAGTGTTTAGGCCAACAGCATAAAAGGTTCTACGTTGTTTGGGCATGTTTTGTCTTCCTGACTCTTTTCTCAGACTGTGGGAGACACAAAATTGGATTTGTTTTTCAGTGAAGATGGAAGCTGGACCTGTGCTGGACTCCATAAAAGAAGTTGCAATAATTGCATAATCAGCTCATAAAGGCATTAATTAGCACAACCAGTTGTTAGCTGGAATGCTGGACTCCTCCCAGTGATTAGAATTTTACTTTTTTCTCCTCTTATAGTTTTGCTACATTTCCTTGCTCATTGGTCTGTGATATTATTTCTGCTTGGAATACCTGTCCTTGATTTCCTTTCTGAGGTCATCTCTTCTTCCTCAGGGGGGAGAAAGACTTTGCCTCTATCAAAAGTACTTCACTCACTGTGAAGCATTCTTGTTTCTGAGGAACAGAATATTGTTTGAATTAAACTAGTGGTGTATAACGTCTCTAAGTTATATTCCTGACAGGAAGTGGTGGATAATTTTGTCATTAGGCAATTCCTCTGCCTTACTGAGGAACTTATTGAAGTTTACTTGCTCAGAATCTGACATGCAATGAGCATTCAAGTAATATTTGTGAAATTAAACACATAGAAAACAACAGTGCCTGGCTGCTTTGAATTTCCCCATTGCCAAGACAAAAACTAAGGCTATTTCCTTGCTTCCTAATTCTTCATCAACAATACATAGCAACTTTCTTCAGCTGCTATACTTGATGTCCAAAAGATTGTCACTGGACCTTTACTGATCAAGATCAAATCCCAATCAGTCATTATTGAACATATCATTTTTTACTGAGTGTTCTTCTTAATTAGGTCATTCTAGAATAAGGGATTATATTTTGGCTGAGAATACAGGAAGAGAGAGATGAAGCTTGGAGAAGACTAGAAGCCATAGATACAGTCTTTCCTTCCCTCAGGCACTATCCCTGCTGCTGGGCACCTCAAGCTTATTGGAGCACAGTGCTGTTCTGTGGGAGCAATATCTCTTGGATTTCCCCATGAGAAACTTGATTGTAAGTGTCTAGACTAGAGTGCTGCATTCCATGGCCCTGAGAAAACATGTGTGCAGAGCCAGAACCTGCTTATGCCTGTTTTTGCCTGAACAATTATTAATAGCACTGGCTTTGCTCTCGTATTCTGAACCTAACGATAAATGATAGGAACATCCCATATGTCTCTCACATTTTTTTACTACTTCTATATACAATTGGAACATTTTAAAACAGGTCACAGATATATTTTAATCAAAAACTTATACTGCTCTTAGGTTCTTGTCCTCAGGCTGTTAAGTTTGAAAGCAGAGGACTGGAGATGAAATGGTGGAATTTATTTGAGAAAAGTAAAGGAAGGGTCGGAATGCTGGGAAATCAGGGAAATTAGGTATTATTAAGTAGGAAGACCAGGGAAATGTGGACAACTTTTTTCTTTGAATATTCTCCTTCCTAGGTCTATGGGTGAATGACATGTTTGGCTTGAGATATGCAAGATGGACTTAATACAAAAAGAGCCAGAAGAAGAGCAGGAAGCTTTAGAGATTATCCTTGCTTATCCTTGACCTGTTTTTGGGAATTTTCCTCTGAGGTCTTTTTTTTTCCTAATCTCAACCTCCCTATTTTCCTCTTGTATAAAAATTGATATAATTATATCAAAACTACTTCATATTAATATCTAATAGATAGACACAAAACAATTATCTGCAATATTGTGTACTACATTACTTTGAATACTACTTAACATACTAGTGTTAATTTTTTTGTTTTTTGGGGGGACACATCCAGTGGCAATTAGGGCTTACTCCTAGCTCTGTACTTAGGGGTCACTCCTGAGGAGCTCAGGGAATGATATAGGGCTCCAGGGATTTAAATGAGAGGTCACACATAATTAAAAATAACACAGTCCACCAATATTCAATCATGACAAAAGTCTCTTGACAAAGTAGGAATAAATAGTCTTTCAAGCAAATCAATAACTTGTATCATTTGTATCACTTGTCTTCCCGTTGTTCATAGATTTGCTCGGCGGGCACCAGTAACATATCCATAAATCCTGTCACAAGCTAGGGTAGCCCAAGGGCATCTGCTTGCTCCAAGGGCAACCATTCCTTCAGGTCATGAGAATGAGGTCCATAATTGTTACTGGTTTTTGGCATATCAAATACAACATGAGTAGCTTGCCAGGCTCTGCCGTGAGGGTGGGATACTCTCAGTACTAAGTTCTCATCTTGTGCATTTACTGATGAGCCACAACGGGGAGAGATTGGCTTTTCTCTCGGGTGGATATAAAGACGAATTTCCCAAATTGACAAACCACAGGGCTCCTGCTACTTCCGCTGTCTCCAGCGGCTCAGAGGCTTCAGCGTCACAAGGGACAGGAGGGGAATAGTCCTCCTCATAGCGGGACTTCAAACAGTCCCTCATTAACTTAACCCTATTTAAACTGCTTTCAATTCTGAGTCAGGATCCCTGTCAAGACTCCACTGCGTTGGATGAGACTCGGACCCCAGCTCGAGCTAGCAATAAAGTTCCCTTTGCTTACCCCACAATGGACACAGCCCCATCCCAAGAGAGAAGCTGAATTCAAGCCCGGCATGCAGGACTCAACGACTACTACAACTAGGTTTTTTGGAGTCTGTGCTGAGGCCCCTCCCCCATCCAGGCTCGCCCCACAAAGGCCTGGAGGCCCAGGCCAGAACTGCTGCCAGGGGCCTCGGCGCCGGATGCCAGGCATTTTTGGTGCAGGGGCGGCCTCTCTGCCTGCCCGCCCTGCACTAGACTAATGGGCGGCTTGGCTGGGGACAAATTTGGTCCCTTGGCTTTTCCCCCACCAAGCCCCCAGAAGTCAGAAAACCTCGCACAACATAACCACAGCCATCCTCAAGGTCTGGACCCCACAGCTGGACACAGCCGGATACCAATAGTGGGGGCCGCGCCGCGATATCTCAAAACCTGGTATACCACAAACTCGGAGTCAGAGACTAGGTAAGACAGAGAAGGGAACAGTGTGCTGGTAATCGTTGAGAATGATGGTACCATCCGAGAACTGAGCATTGAATATAACAAAAAGTACACATGGTAACCTCTAGATGTATGTATTGTAATCCACAATGTGTAAGAAAGGGAAGAGAGAGAGAGAGAGAGAGAAAAAGGGAAGCAAGATGGAGAAGTTGAGAAAAGAAATAAAGAACCTGCCATGAAGATGGGCTAGGGGAGGGGTGGAGGGAAGTGGGGACATCGGTGGTTGGGAATGGGCAAGAGTGGAGGAATGGGTGTTGGAACACTGTATAACCGAAACCCAAACATGAACATCTTGTAATTGTATATCTCACAACGGTACAATAAAATCTAAAAAAAAATAAATTGTAAAGGGAACACGCACAAAGAAAGTTCCCTTTGCTTTTGCGTTGCTGTATGTGGACATGGTCTTTCACACCCCCCCTCCCCCCGGCATCCAGGCTTTGGACATAACACCTGCAACAATCCCATCTATGCAGCCTCCTAATTCCAGTGTGTTCAGATCCAGAAACAAGGGGGGCAGAGACAGGTGGTGGTTGGGGTGGAGGAGGGGGACCCTGAGGGCTGCCTCTGTAGCATATCCGGGTCTTCTTTATTTTTTAAATTGTATTATATCACCACAGCTATCCAAGTAGCTGATAAATTTACGCATCCTCCCCACAAAGGGGGTCAGCATCCGTCGGCATGTATTAGCTCTAGAATTACCACAGAGCTGCTACCACCTCTCCCTGTGCCCAGCTAATCACAAGGCATCCGGGAGGGATGGCAGCTTCTAGCCCTGGCCTGCCACCCTAGAAGAGCCTCACAGAAGTCAGAGGAACCCCCACGCCATGAGGGCCACCATTTTCCACATCTGGACTCCCTACTTATCAGAGCCCCACCCAGCAGAAGAGCTGATCACAAGCCCTACTCCTCAGAGTCCCACCCTAGAGCAGTCTATTTCAAGCCCAGCCTGGGTATGCCTGATCCAGACTCACAGACATGGGGCAGAGCTGCTACCGGCTCTCTCTGTTCCCAGCTGATCACAAGGCACCCGGGAGGGAAGACGGATTCTAGTTCTGGCCTGCCATCCCAGCAGAACCTCGTAAGAAGCCAGAGGAACAAATAAATCAATAACAACTGAGATAAAACTATATCTGACATGACAGTTCAAATAAAAAAAATTAAATACTTTCTCTGTAGAATAAGAAACAAGATCAAGATGATATCTGTCACCTCTATTCAATATTATCATAATTGAGTCTTAGCAAGGTAAGTTAAAGAAATGAATGTCATTAGGTGTAGAAAAAAGTCATAATTTGCAGGTGACAATTACATACACAAAACACTCCCTTCAAAAAATAAGAGAGAAGAGAAAGAAGAGAAAGGAAGGAAGGAAGGAAGAAAGGCGGAAAGGAAGGAAGGAAAGAAGGGAGAAAGAATGAAAGTTGTTAGAATTCATAAGTTAATTTCATGAGTTCACAGGACATGAGACAAAGACACAAAAATATCTGTCAAAGCAAATGGCTTAAAACGGAATAAAACATTTAAAACTATCAAATTGTGCTAACAAAATCTCAAGACCAATACACTAAAACCCCAAACAGCAATGTTTAGAAAAATTAAAGAATATTTAATTGAATGAAGAAATATGCTTTGCAGTTCATTGAAAGGAAATAAAATACATATGTGTGTATAAAATATAAATAAGCTATTGATGTGGGCAGATGGGTGAAGCTCAAAAGAATGATGTTGATTAAATGAAATCACACTACAAAATAAAGCAGACTAAATAATTTCATGTCTGTGAGTAGGTCAAATGAATATATAGTGATTGAACTTAATAAATGGTCATTTAGAAGATATTGACTAGAAAGGAGCATGGGAAAACTTTTTTGGAATGCTAATGGTTGAAGAGTATTGCACTGACATTATAGATAGCTATTTTGACTGCAAAAAAGTCAGCATATTTATGCATTTATAAGATATTTTATGTATAAAAAATAAATTTAACCTCTGAAATAAATCTTATAAACTTCAAATATCAATGTCCCTTTATGTGTGTGTATACATATATGAATGCTAGAAGGGGAGAGGGATGATCTAAGAAAATAGGTAGGAAGGAGATTCAGAGAAAATAGAGAAAAATAGGAACAAAAGGAAAGGCAGAAAATTCAAAGAATTTTAAAGTCAGGTTTGTATTCAACATCACACATACACTCATACAAAACCACACATTTATCTCTATTTTTGTGTTCTCAAATCTATAAATATTATGTATATGAACATATGTGTAAATATTTCAGTACTTATCAGAGATTTATACAAATAATCTTATCAATATGAAATCTTGAAATCCTTAGACAGAGTTAAATATTAACTTGATGCTACAACTAAAATTTACAGTGCAGTGTTCTACCCTTAAGCTGTTGTTGGTCTTCTCTAGCTCCATCAAGAGGGAGATGTGGCTCAGGTTGCAAGGAATCCAGAGGCTATTGCTTCTAGCACTGTTAGATTCTGATGCACAAACATCAACTAAAATTAGAGAAAAAGAAGAGAAAGTACAGGACCTAAGGACTAAACACTAAACATTTTGAGAATAGGTTAAATCTTACTGATGGACATATAATAAAATATATAGAAAACCTAATTTAAAAAATGTAGAATGCCATAGCACTTTCCCAAAGCATTCACTGAAGACAGAGAAAGCCAAAGCACTTACTGAATTCTAATTGGTGTAAATTCCAGATCTAAGCACCAGAAGGCTTTTTTCAGCATTTGGGATCAGTTAAATTAGTAAACACACCAAAAGGCAAATGCCTTTGCAGCACTTTGCAGCACTTTCTGCCGGTGACAGAGAGAAGGTGAAGAACACCAAGGGATTAATCAGAGACAGATGCACTAAAACCAGAAGGGTCGTAATGTTTGAATGGCCAAAGGGAATTAAACCTAAGTAAAATTTCCACATTAATTAAGAAATGTGATGTATTCTGTTGGGATATTTAACTATAAATATATTGCAGTAACCAGAAAGGCTTTAGCTAATGTCTTGTTGGCAAACTTTGGAGGAGAGCTTTGGAAATGAACCTGAGAGTGAGCGTGCATGCTAGATGGCCCATTGTACAAATGTCTTCACTAAGTCTTTTCTTACACCACAAAATAAATATCCTAGGAAATAATGACAACTCTATCTGTATTTATTTCTGTATTTGTTCTACATAGTCCTTTATAAACTGTGCTCAATGCCTTGAGGTCATTTCAATTTTGTATTCTTTGCTACATTCCAATGAGATAAGCACTCAATGTGCTCACTTTGCAAATGATAAGGACAAGATTGCAGACCATATCTTTTGAAGGCTGTTCAGCATGAGAATTGTGGGGTCCAAAGCAATGATTTTGTCCTGGGAACAGTGTGTGTGGCTACAGACCATAGGGAGCAGCATTTTGCTTTGGAGTTGCTTTCTGAGAGGCTTTTCTTTTTTTTTCCAGACCCCTAAGCCTTACATGCTGCAGGTGGTTACCCTCCACATATATCATAAAATGTTTTGAGCAACCAATAAAATATTTTCCTTCCATCTTTGCCATGGGGTCACCATGTCACAGCCCAGGAGGGGTGCATTGCAGAGTAGAAAGAGCCCAGCTGTGATCCTGGAATTGACCTTTTGACCCAGCAGTTCATTAGCTTCATAGTTTAATTGCTCTGACTTTTAGGTTTCTCCACCATGGTTCCATGGTGATATTACCTCTTATTATTGCTCTGAGCATTGTGGACAAGACAAATTTCAAGTGAAAGATCATTATATCATAGTATTATATCTGTTATAGTGAAGGGTCCTTACCTCCTGATTACACACATATGTACACACACATATTTACAAAGTGATACGGATTTTTAACTGAGCTTCAAAGCATATTTTATTGTTGATTTCAGTAGTCTGCAAAGACAACCAACTACCTCTGGTTTGATATTCCTCATAACTAATTGCAGCCATTTGTAATTCACAGTCACTCTGTTGCCAGAGAACATCTATGTTTTTTGGAGTAAGAGCCTATTCTAGAATTCAGAACCTTCCCATCCAGGTCTCCAATATAATGTCAGAGAGGAGACCTTGAGCTGCGAGTTCAAGTCTGCACCCAGCCTAAGCCCTGGCAGCTGCACTCATACTCCCATATGTGCTGCCATACCAATGGCCCTGACTCCACTGCCTCACGACTGTGCTCTGTAGGGATGCCAAACTGCTGAAAACGCCAGATACACTGGTCATCAGACTGAGAATTCTGGGGTATTCTCAGAGTGGGGACAGGCAGCCTCCCCCTATATCCCCTACTACCCGAAGTCCTGGCAGCCACACCCACATCTCTCAACTGCTACCATGTAAACTCACTGTCCAGCTAAACGTTCTGAAGTTTCTGGAAAATAGCTTTGCATTTATGACCTCACAACATGTCCAAATTCTGTAATACTGATATACCAGGAGTATGTCAAATTAGATGGATAAGCAATATATATGCCAACTAAACTCAGTAACCAAAAGTACTAACACAGAAGACTCAATTAGAAACAACAGCTTAGTAAATCCGCAGACAATTACTTAATGTCCCCAGGATGAAATATAACAATCGTCACACATTTTTTTTTAACTGAAGCATTTTATTGATATTTGCATTAGCCACTTTTTTGTAACAAGCAATATAGGGTCTGGGTGGGAAAGTGGGGGCGATGGTGGAGGGAAGATCATACTGAAGGTGAGATTGGTGTTGAAATACACAACACCTCTAAGAAAATGCATCATGAACAACTTTGTAAACCGTGGTGTTTAAAGAAAGGGGAAAAAGTCAAAGGAGAAATGCTCAAGGGGCAAGAGGGTAGAAGAAGAAGGAAGAAAAGCAATTCTAGAGGACCATCACTCTTTACCCATTCTCCTTGAAGGAGCATCAATTCTGCTTCAGTGATGGCTGGATGTTTTTCTGGGGACACCTACAGTTGATCTGCTTTTGTGAGCCTTCAGACTTGATAGTTTAGCCTACTGCTGCTTCACCAGTGTGTCCACTAAAGTAAGAGAGTCAGGAAATCACAAGCCCCAATTGAGTCTCTCCCCAGCTGAGAGCTTGAGGGTTTGTCAAAAGTCCTTCTGAGTATTAGACATGGGGTCACCAGGACAGTGGTTATAAATATTATGTGAGTCACAATATGGGAAATATTAAGCTTACTGTTTTTAGGAAGACTCCACCCATGTCTGATGCAGCTGGCAGGAAAATTAATTCTATCAATTCACTATATATGATATAGTTCTTGGGGTGAGGGGAGGCAGTGAGGTTTGCTGCCTTATTTGGACATGGGAATACTATGGATTGAAAATTGCAGTTAATAGAAGTAAGTTTAGAATCTGGGAATTTTCATTCTGTAAAAATGAACCTTTTGCAACAAAAGATTTAGCATATACTAAGATCATAGAAAACTCCATACAGAAAAAAATAGTAATGTAGTACACTATGTTTTTTTCCCCCTAATGCAAGAATAGATTTCTCTGAGACAGTAGGCAACAAGGGTTTCCTCTGAGCATAGTAGCAATCTCTAGGGATGCCCTGTAGTTTTGATCAGTATTCCTGGAATGCAGAACTGCTCTGGAGCTGGGAACCATATCTGGTACCAGAGAGGCATCTTGTCCACATAAATCCATTGGGTATTTCAACAGTAGAAACCCTGGAAGGAACAAGAGACACACCAGACAAATGATTCTATTTGCTGGAAAAGTTGATCTCTCCATTAGGCTCTATGAGATGGTCCCACAGTCTCAGGAATTTTTTACATCTATTAGAGAAGACTCTAGAAAAACTTTTTTTGCATGTTGTGTTGTTTAGATGACATTCAGTGACAGCCAAGGCTTGATCCTGGCTCTGTACTCAGCAATCAATCCTGGCAGTACTTGGAGGAATCACATGAGATGCCAGGGATTGAACTTGCATATTCCTCATATAGTCAAGAGTCTTACATGCTATAAAATCTCTCGTGCTCCAGTTCTAGACTCATAGGAAATGGAACTTTCTGTGATTGGAACTATGTATCTAATCTACTTCCCTACTCAACTCTATACTAACCTGGTGACTTCATGGGTCCTCACTGTTTTGGGGAGTAGAGTCTGATGTGAGCAGCTTAGAGCCCAGGTTACAGAGCATCCCAAGCATTAGGCTGAATGCATGCATGTCCCATCAGTCCAAAACACTCTGCTTTAGGCCTCTTGTTCTGACATAACCTCTTTTTAAGTGCCACTTTCTTGTCTTGGAAGATAAATTGTAAGGTCATTTTAATTAGGGAGGTTACCAGGGTAGAAGTCAGCATGAAGAATTAGGGCAAATGTTTGTAGGAAGGCTTATGTCCAGAAAGGAAGGCAGGCAGCAGCTCAGATTGAGGGGAATGAGGACCTCTGATTTGAGTGGTGCCCTTGATCTGGGGCAAGCTTGACCCTTTAATAGTGGTCATGGTAAGGTTAAAGGGGGGTGGGACAAATGTTGAGGAGGATAGGCGCAAGGGGATTTCATTCCTGCTAAGTGTTTTGCTTCTGTGCAATAGAAATATTTATCTAGCTAGAGAAAGGGTAAGAAAATTGACTCCTTTGGTTTTTCTGTTGTGTCATGTTTGAAATTTAGTATGGGAACACAATCCAAGTGCCTTGAGATCAATACATTTTATGAAAACTAACTCGAGCCTCTCTTTCCTTCTCTTTCCTTCCTTCTTTCTTTCTTTCTTTCTTTCTTTCTTTCCTTCTTTCTTTCTTTCTTTCTTTCTTTCTTTCTTTCTTTCTTTCTTTCTTTCTTTCTTTCTTTCTTTCTTCTTCTTTCTTTCTTTCTTTCTTTCTTTCTTTCTTTCTTTCTTTCTTTCTTTCTTTCTTTCTTTCTTTCTTTCTTTCTTTCTTTCTTTCTTTCTTTCTTTCTTTCTTTCTTTCTTTCCTTTTTTCTCTCTTTCTTTCCTTTTTCTCTCTTTCTGTCTGTTTTTCTTTCTCTTTTCTCATCTTCCTTCCTTTTTCCTTACCTTCCCTCTTCCTTACTTTCCTTCTCTTCTTTCTCCTCTTCCTCTTCCTTCTTGTCTTCCTCCTTATTTTCTTCTTTCTCATCCTTCACCTTCCCCACCTTCATTTGGAATGGTTCAAGTAAGAACAGCCTTCCTCTTTATTCATTATATGTTTTAACTAATCACGTAGCCCAACTCTGTTGATCTGGTGAAATGATGAGGTTCTTAAATTGTAATTAACCTAAATAACACCCAGTAAATCAGAAATTCTATTCTGGGGTAATCTGAAGTTCAGCATTCAATAGTGTAATTTATCTCTTTTGTCATTGAAATGTGTTTCAGCATTATAATAAATAATATCTTCTATGACCAAATGGAATTTATTCCAGGGACGCAATTCTAGGTCAAATTGAGCAATTAACCCATGCAATCCGCCATATACATTAGTCGATATATGGCTTTATGTGCAATTCATGTACACAAAATTTAAAAATCACAAGATTATATCAATGCGTATACAAAAATATTCTGAGATAATTGGGCACTTTTATAATAATTAACTCATAAAACAAGTACAGGGCTGCTTGACAAAGTATATAAATGAAAGCTTATAGCTATCATGATAGTGTTAAAGACTGGAGCTTCAAAGACTGAGAGTGTCAAAGTCAGGGAATCAGTGGCTACCCATTGGTATTCAACATTATCTTGAAAGTTCCAGACACTGTGTCTGCCCCACAAGAAAATAAAAATAAAAGACATATAGTTTTCTATCTTGAAAATCAAACCCTGTATGTTACTAACACCAAAGACTATATGGAGCCAGCACCCATGGTCTTGTTAAAACTTTTGTTTGCAAGCAGTCAAAAATAATACAAGGTGGCAACAACCTTAGGAATGAGGACGTTGAGGTCAGCCCGTGCTCACTTTCATGCTTGCTTTAGCAGCTACACTCTACTTCTCTGTGAAGTGCATTAATGATAGTACTACAATGCAGCATCCTTTGAGAAATTAAAGACCTGGAGGGATTAAACTCCACAAAATATCCAGTTTGGGCTCTGATATATGATTAGTAATAGGAACACATCAATATATTATTTATTATTATTTTATTATCAGTATAGATTTTTATATGGTACTCTGAGCTCCTTTACAATTATAGAGGAAATTAAAATTAAAAGTGACTTCAAGTTAAGATATAGGTAGCCAAGTATTATCCTGAACGCATAAGTTGTGACTTTTTTAATAGAAATCCTGTATAATAGAATGGTGAGTATCCTTTTAATCAATAAGACTATTTTCAAAATGGTAGAACTGAAATATAATGTATTTCTTACCCCCTTCTTTGTAGCTATGATATTACCTGGAAAAATATTTGTAAGCCTCAGTCCCACATTCCCCAATTTACCTTTTTCTCAACCTCTACTCTTTCTATTCCACCCCCTACTTATCTCCAAACTTCTTTTCCTCATTCTCTAGACTTTTCCCTTTCTTTCAGGCCCCTCCTCTCTTCCAATATGCCTATCATTTAGCTTTTTCACATTAATACCTCCTTATAACTGACAGAGACCCCTATGAAACTTCCAAGCAATTAATCTAACTCAGCAGAGCTATTGGAGACCTCAGTTAAAAAGGCCACAAGCTTATGTTTCTGACACATACCATTTAAGTGGAACCTACAGAGATACATGTTGGTCCAAGTCATGAAGAAAACCACCTTTTATTATTTTATTTAAGGAAGAAATTTAACACACAAGGGTTGGAAACAAACACTTTCTACCCTTAAACCTCTCTTCATGTTTATGGCCCACTATAAATTGAAAGAAAAGAAAGAAAAAAAAGAAAAGAAAAGCAATCAATGTAGTAAAACCTCCGCAACAAAGCTGGAACAAATATGCAAGTCTTGGCAGAGACCAGATTTATGGTCAGAAGTATGGAGTGTGTCTCAGCAGGGGGCAGGTCATGAAATACTATGAGCTAATACCAGGGGTGTGAAAACAGGTATTGTTGTTTAGTTAACTAAAGTCATACAATTAAGCAATTCTCAAAAATCAATTAGGCATATGTTATAACTAAGATGACATGTTTTTTCTAACTTCTCCCTGGATGTTTTATGGCTAGAGGATGCTCATGTGGGCACTAGAGGAAGAAAACAAACACTAGCCCAAAAGTGAAATGCAGAAATCCAGTCATGATTAATAAAAGTTCAATCTGGAAATGACAGAGTTGCTGAGCAGGCAGTGTGGTACTAAAATGATTCCTTCCCTGTAGTTCCAAAAGCTCATAGGTAAGTTTTGCTTTTTCTTCTCTTTGGTTTTATGCCCTTTAAAATGTAGCACCCAGGCAGCTGTGAAAACTGGATATTCCATTTGAAATCCCATATTTAGGTTCATAACCGATGGTTCCAAGGAACATCATTTTAAAAGCTTTAACAGAAAATGAAAAACATGTATCTCAACTTGCCTGGTAGCGTGCGATTCATGACAGCTTTCGCTTTCCTGATTTCCATAGAGGAACACATTTTGAAGCCAGGCTACACCCTCCCTTTATTCAGGTTAGAGATCAACCTAAAAAAACCAGGCAGTCGGATCCATCCATACCCACCCTCCAGGTGTGTGACACATTTTTCTCTACCTTGAATCTTCGCTTCTGTAATACAAAGTTGACAGATCAAATGCATATTATTTGTTGATTCAATGTTGGTCTAAGAATGCTGTTGTGTGAGGGTGTGCTTTCCTTTCTGGAACTCTGCAGCACCTTTGACAATAAGCCCGGGCTTCCTGCTGAATTGCTCATGACTTTGTCTGATTCTTCAACAAGCAGGAAGTCAATCAGTACAGGGCTGTGTAGAGCTAGAATTGCTACAGAGTTGGAGACACTACCCAACCTTGTCTTCCCACCACAGACAAAAGCCTGTCTGGCTTCATCAACGGAACTACCTAAGTCACCTATGGACTTATGAGCAATAGTACATTTCCATCAGTAAATGCTCGAGATGAGAGTTTTCTACTGATAGTATACCACCTATATGCAGAGCCTGGCAAGCTTCCCATGTTTTATTTGTCATGCCAAAAACTAGTAACAATTATGGACCTCAATTCTATGACCTGAAGAATGGTTTGAGGCTTTTCTTGTACCTGGAGCAAGCAGATGCCCTTGAGCTACACTTGCTTGCGACAGAATGTATGGAGATGTTACTGGTGCCCCCTCAAGCAAATCAATGAACAACGGGAAGACAGTGATACAGTGATACAGTGACAGTATAAGAATATACTAGCTGGAACATTTCCAAATACATAGTTCAGAAAAAATAGCTATAAAATACTCTAGTGAGCATCATGAGTCTTGTAACTTTGTGATTACCATCATTTATGCATATAAAAATATTGAGGTGTGAGGCAGAGAATGGTATGAGGGGTAAGGCACTTGCTTGCCTTCGGCTGACCCCAGTTATAGCGCTGTCACTGCACAGTCCCCTGAAAATTGTAGGAAGTAAGTTCTCACAAACCACAGGATATGCCCCCATTACTCAAAATATTCTAAAGTACATCTTGTAGGATGATTGTGTTGATGCAAAAGTAGTTTTACTGTACTAGTGGGTTCTTGAGAATTGCATGAAAGATTAACATACAAAACTCAGATGTAGTGAAGTTAATTTATTATGCAGAAAAGGAAGATATTCCAAGTAACTCCTGTGATGTCCAGGCCTCTCTGCCATGTGTGGATGATGTCCTGGTCCTGTCTGTAATGTTGCCGGGTCCAGTGTACTGTCCTCCCTTCAGTTCCACCCTACCCGATCTGGTGAGAGAAAGGGAGCTAGCAAGAAAGTGAGCAAGCTAAGGGAGAGGAAGGGGGAATGCCAGCAAAAGTCTTCTTCCTCTCTTCTCTCTTCTCTCTCTCTCCTCACTCCTGTCCTCTCCTCTCTTCTCCTCTCCTCTCCTCTCCTCTCCTCTCCTCCCCTCCTCCTCTCCTCCTTCCCCTCCTCTTTCCTCTCTCTCTCCTCTCCTCTCTCCTCTCCTCTCCTCTCCTCTCCTCCTCTCCTCTCTTCCCTCCCTCCTCCCTCTCCTCTCTTCCCCTCCCTCCCCTCCCTCTCCTCTCCTCCTCCCTCCTCTCTCTCTCCTCCACTCCTCTTCTCCCCTTCCCTTAACTCTCCTATTCTTTCCTCCCCTCTCCTCCCCTCCCCTCTCCTTAACTCCCCTCTCTTCTCCTCCCCTCTCTTCTTCTCCCCTTCTCCTCTCTCTCTCCTCTCTCCCTCTCTCCTCCCCTCCTCCCTCTCTCTCTCCTCACTCCTTCCTCCTCCTCCCTCTCTCCCCTCCTCTCCTCCCTCCTCCTCTCTTCCCTCTCCTCTCCTCTCCTCTCTCTCTTCTCCTCTCCTCTCTCCTCCCTCTCCTCTCCTCTCCTCTCCTCTCCTCTTCTCCTCTCCTCTCCTCTCCTCTCCTCTCTCCTCTCCTCTCCTCTCCTCTCCTCTCTCCTCTCCTCTCCTCTCCTCTCTCCTCTCCTCTCCTCTCCTCTCCTCCCTCTCCCTCCCTATCCTCTTCTCTCATCTCACACTGAATTTCTAGACCCAAAAACCAGATGCTTGAAAGGCAGTCAGAGGATTTGGATGACTTGATCAAATTTGAAATATCTTGACTTAAAAGTACATGGCGGGGCTGGAGCGATAGCCCAGCGGGTAGGGCGTTTGCCTTGCACGCGGCCTGTGCCGGCCTGGGTTCGATCCCCGCACCCCATATGGTCCCCCCGAGCACCGCCAGGAGTAATTCCTGAGTGCAGAGCCAGGAGTAACACCTGAGCATCGCCGGGTGTGACCCAAAAAGCAAAAAAAAAAAAAAAAATACATGGCTATTAATATTTTTTTGTTTGTTTTGGGGCTCCACCCAATGGCATTTAGGGCTTACTCCTGAATCTGTTCTCAGGCATCACTTAGGGCAGTATAAAATGTGGTGCAAGGCAAGCACATCTTCAGAAAGTTATGTTTATTATAAGTAAAATGATCTCAAATATATAAAGCACCTAGTACATGCTAGAGATTTGATAAATAACAAGTCTATTGTTTATTCCATCAATGAATATACTTTCAATACACTGCACAAATGCATTTAGGTGAGAGATAGCTTGAATAAATACTTGAAATATATGCATAATGAAGATATAAAAACTAAACACACATGTGCTATCATTAAATCAGCATCTTGCCAACAATAAAAGGAGTTACACAAATGTATCACAGATAAAAATGATTATTTTTTGCCTTCTGAAAACAAGCATGTGATCTGTTGCAGCAACTCATTGGCCAGATCTGAAAGTATCTCCCACTGCTGTGTAAGTTAAAGAGACCTGAAAGTTCTGGGGTCTCTGCCAACAGAAAACTCGAGTCATCCATCCTGAGAGGAGAATTGCTTCTCTGACGTTCAGTGTAGCTCTGCTAATAACTTCATATCAACCGGGAACAGAGTAGGAAGGGCATATTGGAAGAGGAGGTTGAGTTTGAACCCTTAAGAAAAGATTCCTGGGGTCATCCAGAAACAGTAAGGAAAGACGCTTTTAACAGCCCTAGTTCATGCCAAATTATTATCTCTACATGCTGCTGTGCATGGCCGTTGCACCCATGATATGGTTTAGGATTTTTGGTGAAAACATTCTAAATTAACCAAAGAGGAAGAAATTCAGAAAAAAATATCATGATGAATTAAGTTCAGATTTTCTCTAAGCTAAAGAGGCACATATACACTGGTAAGAACTAGAGTGTCAATGAGCAGATGCAGCGCTCCAGAGATAGTCTCTGGCCAAAGTTTCTGGGTGCTCCATTTCGTTAGTGATGGGATCTTAGGGAGAAGCTCACTTCTGCTGGGTACCAGTGACTCCATTAAAATTGCAGGTTTCTTAGAGATGAGGTTGAGTTAATGCTCTGAGTGTAGATATGACTATTTTTTTACAAAGAAAGCCTGGAAAGAAGATACCAGGGGCAAGGTAACCATGCAGGTACAATGAAAAGAAGTTCTGACTTTAGCAAAATGAAACAAAAAATCTGTTTAAATTCTCCCACCAAATCAGTCATTATGAAGTTCCTGATTTGTTAAATGGAAAAACTTGCTTTCTTCTTACTAAACTATGAAGTTTGCTCCAATGTGACTTTAGAGGCAAATTTTGATGTTTTAATCCAAGTCAGCAGAAAGCAGGCAGTAAGATGACCAAGAGGCTTATTTCAGAAGTAAGGAAAACTTGGGCTCTGTTATTATGCTGGAGAAGATGAACACCTCTCATTATTCTGTGGGGGAGAATCTTAATAGGGTCAGGGCAGATTAAAACTTCCTATTTTGGGCTATTATGTACCCAGAATTTAATATTCTAAACAGTGTGCTAGGCTGGGTGAGCACTGTAAAATTTAGGATGTGCCATAATGGGTTCTTTGAAGACATAAACTGATCACTGTTGTGTTGTTTGACCAGTTGCTATAGATGTTTTCAGAAAAGGGTATCAGAATGAGACTTGAGTGTCTAAAGATAATAAATTCCAAGACCTTTGCTTTGCAGCTATAATTGAAGACTAAACTCCAGAGGCAAGAGAAACAAGCAAGCATAAGCAAATGGGGCTAAATTATAAAGCTTAAAGGTATGAAGATTAAAAAAAGAAAATGCCCCCAATCCTACAATGCCTCTCTTATGAATTTATCTGAAAAACAGAAAAATACCAATTCAAATGGATATTTATATTCTATGCTTATAGCATTATTTGCAATAGCCAAAACATAAAACCCACCTAAAGGTCCATCTACAGATCACAAGAAAAAGAAGATACAGAATGAATATCTAATGTAATATTACTCTGTCATTAAAAGTGATGAAACTGTGTCTTCAGCAGGAAGAAAATGGATAGAACTTCAGGTCATCTATGCTACATGAAATAAGGAAACAAAAGAAAAGTAATGAATGGCTTCCCTCATGTGGCAAATAAGTTATTAAATAAATAAAACTAATTGGCAAAAATACTAACCCTAAGACTTGGTGATAACTATGATGATCCGGAAAAGAATGGCAGGAAGGTTGTAATATGGATAATAGCGAGGGTTCTGGGGTACAGGATGACACTGGAGCACTCATGGAGGTGCACTGAATCCTACTCCCCTAGAGGGACAACTCTATCCCCCTAACATTCTAAAGCATTGCAACCCAATGATAGCTCAATAACAAAATAGCACCACAGAGTGTGTCCATGAACATTAAGGTAAAAACATTTTAAAAGTTGAATTGATAGAAACTACACCTGGCTTATCTGTAAAGAACAAACTTAATTCTCTTCAGAAGAAAAGGAGTGAATGGATTGATAAAGTATATGCAATTCCAGAAAGCATTCTTAGTTCAACTATTAGTTGTGAATTTGGGTTTTATCCTGACACAGTATGGTCATGAATTTGAGATATCTGTAACTGGAAACCGACATAAATGAAAAATATCAATTTCATTTGAATTCCCCTGATTTAAAACACTTCATTACTCCAGAATGCTTACAGAAGCTCATCGTGTTCTGGTGCTCAGGTCTCATTCCTTCTCCCCAGCTCCATCTTATCTGCTTTCCTCACTCACACCAGTCCTTACCCTCAATCTGGAGAGTGTTTCACATCTCGTTAGTGCTTCTGGGAACGCTCTAGCCTCCTTTCCAGACTGGTGAACTCTTACAAGTCCTGGTAGATTTTTTTTTCATATCCATAGACCTCAGTTTCATGTTGTGGCTTTTCCCATCTTCTGACATAATATTTGCTTATAATTTTTTTCTATTATACAGTAAATTCCCAGGAATAATAATGAGCTAATATTTCATTTTATAGCTTTTCCTCCTTCTTCCATTTAGTGCTTGGCACCTAATAAATGCTTAGTGAATGTTGGCTAAAGATAGAAAGTATTTCCCTTTTGAAATAATGAGTAGCAGAAGAAAAAAGAGATATAAAAAGATATAAAATATATATATTGTAAATCTCCTCTGACTTTCGCCAGAAATGGGGCATTGGGCCAGCTTATCCGAGGATATAGCCTTGAACACATTCCATCAATTACTATATTTGTTCCTATTTGCATTTGGGTGGGACTTGGAAAGGCTTTAATTGCATGCTTGTACTTTCTGGGTAGAAATGTGGTCCTGGGATTTCCTTTTTCTGCAGTGTTGCTGCTACTATGATCTCTGATCTCCTCATTGTGAGGATATGTAGGCCTCCATCTGCACTCAGGCACATGGGGTCATTAATCACTGCTACCACCTGATTAAAGGAATTCTCCAGACCAAGGGAAAAAAAATGATGCTATAAAAACTTTGAATTATAAAGTCCTCTGCACCAATACTTCCAAATCAGGCAATTTATTACAAACAACCAAAATCTCATTCTCAGGTCATTAACTAAAATAGGAAAATATCATCTTAAATTCTAAAAATAACAAGGGACACATTGCAATGGTTGTTCAATTCGGGACCAATGTATGAATGCTTAGTGTGATGGAAACCTCAGCAACTTGGAACATGACGTTTTCTTTTCCAAACCCTCTCTATCTTGAGTGCCAGGAACTCCAGATTGACTCCAATATTCTTAACTGTAACTTCTGTGCTTTACTCTTCAGCTTCATAGTTCCAGTTCTACCCTATATTCAAAGACTCAGAGTAAAATTCAGGAATAAAATTATTTGTACACAAATCAGTTAAATGTCCTTGCTATCTATCAGATATCTGCCAAAGGTTAAGGCTTGCTTTGAATAACTATTTTGTTCTGTGGAGAAATTCATAAAGAAACAGAATTAACTGTGTCCTGTGGATTCACGGATGTAGTCTTGTTCTTATGATGCTTTTTAAATTTTTGTCTTATATTTAGGTTTCATGGTGCTCAAGACCGAATCTAGGAATCTCACATGCAATTCATGCACTTCAGTCCTGGGCTCTGAGACTTGTCTTAAGATACTTAGTGACATAGACATGGGTCACTAATTGTCAGCATGGCCTGGCTTATCTTTTACTTCTGATAAGATGACAACTGACAAATTTAGTCTGAATATATGCTTGCATGAATCACCAGTTTAGGAAAGCAGAGAGTGATGGGCTTTTTAATGCATGACAATCAGATCCCTGCAAGAACAACAGCATGTGGATTTGAGGTGTGGCAGTCCAGAGAAGTGTGGAAGTCTACAGTGTCAGCTGCAGTCCTTCCTGGAAGCCTGGACTTCAGGACTTCAGCACATTGTGAATCTTCCTACAAAGTTCTCTGACTGCTGTGCTGCCCCCATAGTCTCTTTCTCCTCGTCTCTCATGTATTCCCTAGAAACATAGTCTTCTTTGGGACTCTACTGACCTTTTCTCAGTCTTTCTTGGTATATCTAGCTATTATGTCCCCATGATCAGAAACAACCTTGCGTTTCCTTTCTTCTTTTTTTTTTTCTTTTTTGGGTTACACCCGGCAAAGCTCAGAGGTTACTCCTGACTCTGTGCTCAGGAATTACTCCTGGTGGTGCTTGGGGGGGGGGGCATATGGGATGTCAGGCATTGAACCAGAGTAGGCCGCTCAAGGCAAATGCCCTATCTGCTGTGTTGTCTCTCCAGCCTCTTCCTTTCCATATAAATATCCTCCCAGGACCACTCATATCAGTGGATGGTAGAGCTAAAAACTCAGAAGTTGGTGACAGAATGTGTCTGCACTGAGGAGTAGGTATGTGGTATTCAAAGTTAAGCCCTTAAGGATGGGTATTTCCTAATAATGTGAAGTGGTGGCAGATATTTATTCTTTTGAGAAGAAAAGGGCTATAAGAAAAGCCCACAGACAGTTTTCTTTGCAGAGTGAATATTTGCTATATATCCTGTCAAGGAAAAATATTCATATTTCTTATTGCTTCTTCACTCTACCCCCACCCCTGAACTTCCAGTAATAGAAATTGTGGGGTCATTGGAAATAAGAAACTTGGATCAGGGTATTTATGGGTCCCAAGGGTACTTAGAAGACCCAGTATTCTTTCCAGTGTGCTTGAAAAGCCAGGTCCGTGCCTCAATGACAGAGTCTGAGGGTGTGGCACTGTCAGAGCATTCAAATGCTCCTTTTGAAAAGTCCTCTGGTAGCTAGGAGCAAAGCTAGATTCAGCTCACACTAGACTGATCCTTGCTCTACTGCAGCACAGAAGGGTTGCAGAATTTCTGAAACTCCCCAGAACAGAGTCTTATATTATCTCCCATAGTACCAAACATATCTTTTTCTTTCTGCACGTTCCTCTGTGACAATAAAGTATAAGCTCTTCAAAGTGCTCGTGGCCATGTGACCTGAATGTACAGAGGAGTCAATTCTTTGGAACAAGATTTCGACATATGGGACTTCAAAGACTGAAAGTAAACTGTATTTCCTTATCCTTTGCTTCTTAGAGACTAACACTTGATATGCAAAATTTCACTTAGAACAGTATTCACACCAAAGAGTCACCTGTAATACTAATCTGTGATCATGTGATCTCTGCCCCTCTGGGTGTTACAGGTATGGCTGTAGTGCCCAGCTACATTGGCAGGTGGCAGACAGGAGATAGGCTTGGTTACAACCAGGGCTCTGCCCTGTGGGCTCTGGGTGGTGATGGTCTGACAGAAAAATATTGGACCCCCCTAGGATGAACCCAGAGCCACAGAAGAGCCTGGCAAGCTATGTGGTGTATTTGATATGCCCAAAACAGTAACAATAATGGACCTTATTCCCAACAAATGGAGATGTTACTGGTGCCTGCTTGAGCAAATCGATGAACAACGGGAAGACAAGTGATAGAAGAGATTATGGGTATAGTGGTGACTCACTTGCTTGTTTTTTTTATTTTGAGATCAGGGTTTTCTTTTATTAAAAAACTTTATTTAAACACTGGATCAGAGTTTTCTTTTATTAAAAACTTTATTTAAACACTGATTTAAATTGTTCACAATACAGTGCAATTGTTTCAAGTATTCAATATTCAAACACAAGTCCCACCAATATGCTCTTACCACCACCAAAGACGCTCATTTCCCAACCCCTACCCCCTTTTCTGCTCCTTAGCAGGCACTAATTATGTTGTTTATCACAAAAACAACATAATTAGTACTCGGAATGGTATTATATACCATTCGGAATGGTATTGCTAAAATTATGACCTTTTAACTGATATTTTATGTACAAAGTGGGAACAGTGTGCTAATAATTGTCAAAAGTGCTAATACCAACCTAGACCTGAGCATTAAATACAGGCAAAAAGATACACATGATAACACCTCTAAGTGTATGTATTATAATGTATTATAATGTAAGAAAATGAAGAGAGAAAGAGAGAGAGAGAAAGAGAAAGAGAGAAAAGAAATAAAGAACCTGCCATGGAGGCAGACTAGGGGAGGGAGAAGGAAATTGTTTTCTCTCCTTTAAATCCATAATCTTGGGCTGGACCAATAGTCTAGCAGGTAGGGCATTTGCCTTGCTCACGGCCTACCAGGGTTTGATTCCCTGGCATCCCGTATGGTCCCCAACCACCGCCAGGAGTAATTACTGTGTGCAGAGACAGTACTAACCCCTGAGCATTGCTGGGTGTGACCTAAAAAGCAATGAATAAGTAAATAAATAAATAAATAAATCCACAGTCATTTCTGCTTCCTGAGATAATGTTTCTATGTCTGTTTGCCAAGCTTCCACAACAAAATGTCATAGAACTTGGTTTACTTTTTCTTAAACCCTGTGGCTACAAGTTGAAGATCAAGGTATTGGCAGGGTTGGCTTATGTCTTTATCCCAGTGTCTATATGTTCATCCCACGATTTGTCTTGTCTCTAATTTCCTCATAAAAACAACATCATAGTGAGTGAAGTCTCATACTAGGAACCTCATTTTATATTAGTTACATCTATTAATAGCCTATTACTAAATAAAATCTTTTTTGAGACACTAAGGCTTCAAAACATGAATGGGAGAGCTGACACAGTTCAACCCACAATAGCTGTAATTGAAAAATTCATGGGACAGAGCGATAGCCAGCGGGTAGGGCGTTTGCCTTGCATGGGGCTGGCCCATGCAGGCCTAGGTTTGATCCCCAGCATCCCATATGATCCCCTGAGCACCGCCAGGAGTAATTTCTGAGCGCAGAGCCAGGAGAAACCCCTGAGCATTGCCAGGTGTGACCCAAAAAGCAAAAAAGATTCATAATTTATCTGAAATTTTTGTTGTTGTTTGTTTTATTGGGATACACCTGAAGATCCTCAGGACTTTCTTTCAATTCTGCTCTCAGTGATCACTCCTGGCAGAACTCTGAGTACCATATGTGGTGCCCGGGATCAAACCCACTGAGTTGGACTGGAGCTCCGACTCTAGCCCCAATAATTTCTATATTTTCTGGGTACCTAAGCTTACCTTTTCTCACTAAAACCATGCAGTATGAAAATCAGGTCTTATTTTCATATCTGTATCCTCAAAATAAGGCAAGACACAATGAAAGTTAACATTGAAGATCTTGAGAGGATTCCTGTGACTTATTTCATGAAACAGTTCTCCCTTTAGTTATGTCTTTAGGATGTATTTATTTCAGTGTGCACAAAATTTGCTTTTAACAAGTTTCTATGTAGAATGATGCTATTCTTTATAGTTTTTTGCAATTATACCTATGAAATAGGTGTCTGAGAAAGCATCAGATGAACACACAGCAGAGAGGCAGAATCACTTAAAATTCATGCAGCAGAAGTGGCCAACAGACTTTCTTCACCCCAACTACCAAGCCCTTTCTCCAGTCAATATTTCCTTTGGTTGGTTCCAGACCTAGAGGTTATATCCTATGCTCGGCATTCTAGCCTACTGGGTTTTGCATAAGCAGACATCACTCATAACGAAAAGCTTTTTAAAAATATTCTATTATACCACTGTGAGATACACAATTACAAAGATGTTCATATTTGGTTTTCTGTCATACAGTGTTCCAGGACCCATCCGTCCACCAGTGCCCATTTTCCACCACCAATGTCCCTGATTCCCTCCCCACTTCTCTAGCCTGCCTCTATGGCAGGTTCTTTATTTCTTTCTTTTTCTCTCTATGTCTTTCTCTTTTCCTTCCCTTTCACTTTCTGGATTACAATACATACATTAAAATGATGTCATGTGTATCTTTTTGCCTGTATTTAATGCTCAGTTCTAAGTTGGTATTGGGAAACAAAAAGCCTTTTTTAACTTTTTGGGGGTGCTTGGAATTCGCTGAAGTAACCCCCTTACCAAGATCTCAGCAGGCAATAGTACTGTAGTTTAATGTAACTCCTGGAGGCTGCATGTCTGTCTAGATACTCTAAAGAGATCATAGGAGGATACCCATAAACATGTTCAAATCCCATCATCAAATTCTTGTCATATCTTCTATCACATCATCTTCTTCTTTGTTACTATCCCAGTTTTGCCACGGGGAATACACGAGTGGTCATATGCACACATCTTCTGGCTCACGTACTCATTCATATATCCATATATATATGTATTTATATATAATATATATTACTTATATTATATATAAATATATACATAGTTCTGAGTACCCCAAAGCTTTATGATCCTACATCCCTCACCCCATGGTGCTCATCTTGATTCCCCTTACTGAGCCCCTCAAACTATTCCTATCCCTCAAGTTGTGGCACTTATTTTTAGTTTAAGACATTTCCTTTAAGAATAAAGTTGTTGAAAAGTTTCTAGATTTAATGCTGAAATGTAGAGAGCAAGCAAATATTCTCATGCAAATTACTTTAATGTATCCTAGAAGAAATAACAAGTAAGAGCAAGGGTTTGCACGTTAATTTGGCACTTTTGGTGGAAGTTAACCAAGGGATAATGATTAAAGAGACACGACAACATTGGTTTCCTTCATAATGAAGTGGAAGATCTTAGAAAAAAGGGTTCAATCATTCTCAGTGATCTTCTCATTAAATAGATCACAGACTGATTGAACTATCTATCTGTCTATCCAAAAGGACTGGTGAGGTCAAAATATTCTCTATCCAGAACCTACAGAGGCCACATTTCTCTTCCTCATTTTTCTGCTTTTATAAAATAATGCTGAAGAGAAGGCAATGAGGGCCCAACTCTGTAACTGTCAAGAGAAGGCAACGCTTTCACTGAAAGAAAGTATGCAGCAAAAAAGGAAGAGCTGCTAAAATCTATTTGGGATTTAGAATCCTGTTTTCTTTCTCATTAACTCCCCTTGGTGGAACTCACAACCTTGCTATTCAATGTTGGTTCTAGGACTGTGAATATACTTTCTACTAAGAAAGTCCCATTTCCCATGCTCCGGGAGGGGAGTCTCCCAATTGGATTAGAATGATGAAAGCCTCTAAGCAACCTCTCTGAGCACCCGTTGTTCAGGAAGGGACTTTTAGAA
This sequence comes from Cryptotis parvus, assembly GCA_021461705.1. Classification (NCBI taxonomy): domain Eukaryota; kingdom Metazoa; phylum Chordata; class Mammalia; order Eulipotyphla; family Soricidae; genus Cryptotis; species Cryptotis parvus. Next base: position 53,551 of record JAJIBD010002208.1, read on the forward strand.
AGCTTAGCTGTGAAAGCATCAGGAGTTGCCTGCTCCAAGTTGGTGGACTCAGAAAGACAATCCAGTTGAAAGGATCTCCCCAAACCCACACCAGTGAGTTTTCTCATGGGCCCTCTTAAATCTCAGGCTACAAAAAGTTGGTGGTGGTCTGACTTTTGCTGCATATTCAGGATGAACATTTATCATGCTGAAGGGCCAGCAAGGCTCTGTTTTGATCTCTTGTTTACATAGACCTTGCCTGTGCAGTATTTCAAGGAATCCTTGTCCTGTGCAGTCTTGGGGACCTCCTGGGGCTGGCATTGCCGCCCCATGTCTATTTCTGCCACATATGTTTTTGCAGCTTTCACAGCCTCCGCTCATATAATTCATTGGCCCTGACGCCCTCTCACTGGGCAGCAAGTGCACTTGCAGAGGAGACTGGCCCTCACATCTGTGCCCAGTGGGAAGCCGGTGCTGCCCCACTGCCTGAGATGTCCACTATTCTAAACAATAGCCTGGGATGTTAGATTTTTTCCTTTCTTCCTTTTTAATCTCCAGAGCATTTAGGCTCATTTTATCTACTCAGTTGGGGAAAGTCTAAATTAAATTATAAAATAATACTAGCCACATGTGATTGAATGATAAAGTCCTAGAAGGGTCCCACTGCTTTTCATAAGCTATCTCAATAAATCCAGATTTTACAAAAGGAGGAACAAGCAAACCTTCTGGGTTTAGTGAGTAGTATTATGGGAATGACAGTTTGAGAGTGTGGGCCTAGCTCTGAGCCTTTTCTCTGGACAACCACTTTTGTGAAAGTGCCATGCCCCTGACTCCCTTTCCTTTTGGGGCTTACTTTGCCTAGCTTCATGCCTCCATTTGTTCCATTTCGTTTGTGCTGAGAAGCCAGGCTGGACTGCTCAGTTCTCCACGTGTGGGGCCTCAGAGACAAAGCTGCAGTGTGTTTCTTGCAGCCACAGTGTTTAGCTGATCTCTTTGTGGGAACATCAGAACCTGCAGACTGGCTTAGTATTTCCTCCTTCAGATGGCGTCCTGCCCTAAACGTAGCACTCAGAACCTGTGCAATCAAAAGCAGATGTGCTATCACGGAATCAGAGTCTCTGGAGTTAGATGCGACCTTTACAATCACACCAAGTTCATCCCTGAGGGCCCTGCTCCAGGCTGTTCTGTGAAACCTTCCTCCCCCTACCCTTCATTCAGACTAGTTTTAAATATCAAGATTACAGGCATTTCTGCTACAGTCCAAAAAATGAGGAAATGCTCTTATTCCCTTATGAGTCTGATCACTTACCATCTTCAACCTGATTTCTGTGTCTCTTTGAACTTTAATATCCCCTACACACCAGGCAGTCTATGCATTTAGGAACACTATTAAGAGCTAAACATTAGTGGAGTTTGAAAAGATTTGATATTTCTTTGAAGCATATGAATACTTTTGTTAGAAACAAACTCTGTCCTGAAAAAAATATAACACAACTTTTGTGCACCCTATCAGTTTTGTCAACAGCAATCACTCAGGACCTACTTCTTATAAAAGTTAGCATATGAAAACATATGTTTATACAGACACTTTTTATACCCACTGTTTTAACTAGGCTATTTCTGACCATTATTTCAGTTTATAGAAATATCAAAGCATATTGTATGCCTGAAGCTAATACATTATCACATATTTTGACTATTTCTGTATGTTGTTGCAAAAATGAAAATAATAACATACAGAAAAAAAAGACAGAGATAGTGGGGCATGAACATCCATAGCCTTGGCTTGTGTGGAAACCTTAGTGTGAGGAGCTATGATGAAACAATAGTTTCTACCCAGGTAGGTTGAAAGAATTTTTGGAAGAACGTTGGATTAATCCTGTTAACAGTCCTCCATCTCCTACTTGATAGCCTTCAGTTTTATATTGCAAATAAATGATTTTTCTCTATTTCCTGTATGATATTTACATATTCTTGCAGCAAGCCTGGCAAGCTGCTCGTGTAGTATTTGTTATGCCAAATACCAGTAACATTTATATTAGGTCATTCTCGTTACCTAATATAATGGTTTGAGGCTCTTTATGCTTCTGGAGCAAGCGGATGCCTTTGGGTTCCACTAGCATGAGGCAGGACATATGGAGATATTACTGGTGCCCTCTCTAGCAAATAGATGATTAACAGGAAGATAGTGATTTACATATTCTTATGCTAGCATAAAGGATTTTTGTATAAACACAGAAAGACAGTCAAGGCTATGTATTTGTGATAAATGAGTTAATTAATCCTGATTTAGTTACTCTTCGGCATCTGTCATATTTCAACAATTAAAGCTTCAGTTGCCCTTAGATTGATTCTAATTCTTTATATCCATAAAAGTACAATCCCATCATGGGACTGGATGGAACCTAGGGTAAGCAGTGATTTTGATACCCTGGCCTCCACTTGGGATGGACTAAATGTCCTGAGCAATATTATAAGATAAGAGCAAGGTTCAGGACCCTGTGGGGATTAGGCATAAAACCACCTAGCCAAGAGTAATATAATCTGGGATATAAGGCAAGACATCCCCAGGAATTGGTGATCCTAAAAGTTTAATCCTGGGTGTATATAAATGTTTGTCTCTCTTGCTGTGTTTATGCCAAATGACTAGAAATATTATAAGGATAATTGTTAACCAGTCAAGGAAAGGAGAAACCAATATGCAAGGATTCCACCCTTGTTCTGGGCAGGCATATAGTCCTGGGACAAGATCAGTCTCTGGGGCAAGGTCCCCTTAGTTTGCCCTGAAAAGGAAGAGTTTATTATCACTTCATTGTCTCAGGATCCAGGTCCATTACCTCTTGTAAATCCCTTGCCCCCAACCTTTGTAAAGTATATATCTAAAGCAGACTTGGTGTGTGGTAGTGTATGTGTGGAGTTAGGCAGATTGAGTAGTAAGTGAGGGGAAATTAAAGAAAAAGAGTCTTAATACTTACCTGTCAGGGGAGATACCATCATCACGAAGGTAGGTTTCCCAGGGCAAGTCTTATCCATTGCACTGCAGATGTGCTGACCCCTGCTATTTCCCCAAATATGGGAAACTCGACTGCAAAATTTGTGGTAGTGGTGGACTGTGTTCACGCTCTCCCCCTAAAACAAAGAAGAAAATAAAAAGAGCCTTAGACTTTAAAGGCACTGACCTTGTTTCTTTGTCCATTGTTTGGCTGGGAAACAGTTGTCTGCCCTGCCAAACCCCAATATCTATTGGGGATCCTGCTAAACCCCAACAGAGGAAGTTGGTTTTTGATTCTTCATAAACCTCTGAAGGGGTATGAAAATTCTGTATATGCAGAACTCACTAACACAGAAACTCTGGGGGAAATGATACATAGAGCACTCGGTGGATGACTGAGTAAAGAAAATGTCTCCTTGCAGAGGTAGGAATCAGGAGGGACAATTGTGGCTCTCAGAGGTGGGGAGACAGTAAAGAGGCCACTGTGACATGTCTAGGATGTGGAGGTTTTCATGATTCATGGGTTGGAAATTCATCTGTTGTTTTTGACCCCTAAATGATAGCCTGTACAGAATGTACAAATGATCTGAATAGATGATGGGATTGTCTTGATAGTAATGTGAATATCTAAGTTTTTTAAAGATCATACATTACAAAGAAAGAAACACTTCTAGGCAATTTATTCTGTTTGCTCACTTTCTATGACTCCCCTAAGGTTAGTGATCTTACCCAACTCCATCCCCTGTCCTTCAGTCTAGTGAGTCTTCTCTCATAAATACTCTACTTCTCAGGTATTTAGTAAATATTTCAAGGTGACTAATGGATCCAACAGTCTCCTTCATTTAAATTGAACTTACAAGTGAGAAATGTTGTCAAAGTTTTAACACCACCCAAGGTCACTGAAGACAATATTAGAGGGACTCGTGTAGCAGAAACACTGATTAGTCAGGAAGCACACATCAAATATTTGCATATGGTCAGGGAATGAGATGTTGTGTGGGTAGAATGTGCCATTATTTATTTTTAGTGCCATAAATATGAGAAAGCACTTAAACCCCTAACTAAAATTGATGACAAATATTAATGGCACTATGGCCCTTTTCTTAATGATTTTTCTTATATTAAGAAAACAGGCTTCAATTTAACTCATATATAAAACATTCATAATCAAGATTTACATAGAATCCCACTCAAGTGATTTTTAATTCTAGACACCATGGAGTGAAATAAATAATACTGTCCCAGAGCAGATGAAATCCTGAGTTGACTTCTCTGAGTAGCATCTCTGAGCCCCAAAGAAGATAAGTCTGGGAACCTCCTCCATCAAGAAAAGAGATAAAGGTAACTCATATTGATGTTTTAGGACACTTTGTATTTGATATACAGAGCCAAAAGCCAGGCTATATGTCAGGCTATTATATAAAGACAATGCTAATATATCCATTTCACAGAAATCATGGTGAAGACTCCAGCTGGTGTGCATACAGCATTGGTTTATTCTCTTCGGCCTCCCAACAAGAGAAGCCATGCTTCCTGTCATATTTTGACATTGCAATGGGGCATGGAAACTGAAAAGCACTCATTGTGTTTGCCAAAGACAGAGATTTATTTCACAGATATTAAGGGCCGTGAAGGGAACACTCAATAACCCTTAAAAATTCCACACAGTGTGAGATGAAGTCTGTGGTGTTCTTAAAATCGAGTCAACAGTGCTTACTCAGCTGAAATGAGTTCAGCAACCTAAGTGCCAATTACAACAAGAAATGTGTCATCTTCTAAAATATGCATAATATCCACCATTCCTACAGGTAGACAGCTATTCAGAGCCACATATCTTTTTTCTCCAAAGTTAAGATCTCTATATCTGAGATCTGCAATATTTCTGAATGTGGCCAGAAATACTCTTAAGGTAAAGGGACACCATAAACCAAGGATCAGTAATTTAGGCTACCTCCACATAACTATCAGAAATGCCAGAGCAAGACTATGAGGCAGTGATACAATGTGGGTCTCAGGCATCTTCAAGGCTACTGTTGAATGTAATTTACTCTGTTCAAGCCTTGATTTCATCATCTGGGGGCTGAGGTTCAAAATATTGTTAATAAAAAGTTTCTACATCATGATTTATATCATGACTCAATGTGTAATATGTGTATTATATTCACAATTTCAGGAATATTAGTGCTTGTGTATTCAGAACTTTTTAATTAGGTAATTTTCCTATGCTCTGTGATGGCTTTTTATATTGTACTCAGAGCCAGGGAAAAGCATTATCAAAGCAGGAAGATCAAATCACAAACTACTGAACTCATAGTATCCTGGATCTCAAGGAAACCCAGGGAATTTTTTTTATGGTACCCAGGGCAAACTCATCAATTGGTTATAAAAGAATAAATTACTCTTTACTCTTACTCTTGGTTTGGGTCATTATCAAAAGTTGTGTTTTGCAATGACACAATTCAAGACTGGAAATTAAATTACATTCCACTTTCTAGACCAGGCTCAGATACTATTGTAGTTGTGTTTTTCTACTTACCCTAAACTGGGAAAGTTGCCTAAATGTCTTATGCCTGTGTGTCTTATCTACAGAATGGAATTGAATATCTTGGCAATTTTTTATAAGACCATTGGGAAAGAAATTTTGGGAGAGGAGTGACCCAAGTTCTGAAGTCCTGCACTCAAATGTGTACATGGTCTTTGCAAGGACCTCTTCATCATGTTTGGGGAATAGCCAAGAAATAAAGTTTTGAATCTCTAATGCTCTTTCTCTATTTCCTTCTCTCTTACCCTGAAGTTACATTATTTTCATAGAAATTTACTGATATATACTAAACAAAATCTAGAGCTACCATGAAGTTAAAACTCATGCAGCAGAATTGTAGAAGATGTGTAAAAGATGGCATGAGAAAGGAGACAAATGCTTTCCCATGTGGATTCATTTACATTTTGAATTATTTACGTTCTGAAGTACAGTTTTTCATGATGACAGATACAGCTATAAATGTAAAGTTAGGAAGTTAAAAGGAATCAGTTAAGCAATAGTGCTAGTATGATGAAGTGCTTCCAAACTTCCAAACCTCTTCCTCCTCCTCCGCATTGACTGGTTAGTCAATACCAAAGGATGTCAGCAGATTCAGTGAATATAATCACCAGACATGAAGTTCTGTTTCGGTAGGAAGGGAGGGGATGAGAATTGAAAGTAAAAAGGGAAACAAAGTAAAAGTTCCATTGATTAGAGGCTAAACTAAAATGATGAGCTGCAAAGAATGATAGAGTTACACAGAGTTATGAATTTGAGTAGCTTTAGATAGACCATGGAGACAGCATTAACCCATTATCTTTGTAACGGAGAACAGTTTAAGAAGTTGAGGATATGACATGGTGTCAAAACTTGAAAGTATCTGAATATTCACTAAGAATTAGTCAATATGAGACTCCCAGTCTTAAACCCCCCAACCCATATATACTCAAGGAAAGTATAACTAAGGCTCTTCTATTTATCCTCAAAGACATTCAGGTTGGGTTCTGGAAATCGTCCTTCTCTTGCCTCTATTTGCATATGGACGAAAGTAGGTTGAACCTAAAATTTCAGGAGAATTAGGGTTATTTCCTAACTTGCGGGTCCATAAAACTCCAGATTTCCACAACAGCAAAATTGTTGGAGAATAAAAAAAGATGTGATTTACAAACAAATGGTTGAAGATCACAGGATTATGGTAATTAAGAGGCATCTTTGGGGCATCCAGTGGCACTGATCCTCTGATGCAATGTCTGTATCTTCCTTTTATTTTTTTACTTTTTTTCTTTTGGTTCACATCCTGCAATGCTCAGGGGTTACTCCTGGCTCTGCACTCAGGAATTACTCCTGACAGTGCTCAGGGGACCATATAGGATGCCGGGGATCAAACCCAGGCTGGCATGGGTCGGTCGCATGCCAGGCAAACGCCCTACCCTCTGGACTATCACTCTGACCCCCCTATCTTCCTTTTAAATAAATAACTTTTCAAACCTCACATTAAATAAAATTCAGCAAAGGTAAAAATATAGCTGGAAATCATTTTTCACAGTGCATCACGTTGGATAGATCAAATGGTAAGTATCTGTTCAGGGTCAGGTACAGAACTGTAATCAATAAGCTTGTAATCAATCAGCTTTAGAAATGTGTTATATTTGTTCTAGGAGTATTGTTGAGTTGTCTCAAATCACAGAGTCAAATCAATACTTCTCAAATCACAGAGTCCTTCTAGCAGGACCCAGGCAGAATATTTCTCTTAATTCTCAATACTGGGAGTAGATATCCTCTGATATATAAATGATTATGTTGCCCTCTTTCCTCTGTTACTAGCACACTCAGAGGCAAATATGAGGTCTTGAATCTTGTAGGGTTATAGGATCTCCTGAAACACTTTTACTTGCCAATGTTAATTTTTTACTGCTAATTGTAAATTTTTACTGCTATTGTTAATCTTTTATTATTTTCACTATGATATTGTCTCTATGCTAATTATTGAATCAATATTTTTATATGATTGAATGAGTTTATAAAGTCCACTTGAATTTTTTGTAGGTGGGGAATAAGTGAATAAAAATGAAAACAATATTTTTGTTTACAAAATCAACAACAAAATAACCTGGAAATGTACAAAGTGGATGTGTAAGCTCAGCATGAGTCAGATGATACTGGGAATCTTTGATAACTGTAGTTTCATCATTGCTGGTATATTGAGATTCATTTCAGACATGATGTCATTGGAATGATGGTCAACAATCTCAAATGAATTGAAGAAGCAAAGAGAAGTATCTGAAAAGTCTTAGGAAGTACTTAAGAGATGTGGTTAACCTAGGAAAGTAAATAATTGGGAGAATATTCTAGAACCCTTTTATCAAATGGAAAAAATGCGATTTTTCTGTTTGATTCAAGACGAAATTAGAACTAATGATTGGCAGCCAAATATCAGGCAGATATAGACTAATACTCAGAAATGTTCCTTGGTAAAAAAAATCATCAAATTACCAAGGAGAATCGAACAATGATAACACAGCCTTGCCTGGCAACATAGGATTCCTGAAACCCAAGAGTGATGGTGGTACATTGTTTTACAGTTTCTTTTACAATCAGAGGAGTCCAGATTTCATTGCTTTTCTAGCTGGTGATTTTAGAAAAAATTATTTTACTTCCCTGGTTTTGTTGTCCTGACTTCAGTTACAGATTGGCTTGCCATGCTAGTTGACCTGCTTTGTGGATACCTGTTTAATATGAAATACACTGTTTTCTAAAGTGTATATTGATGAGGGATCTAACTTAGAACTAAGTAAGATGTACTATATTTAGATCTGTGACCAGGTGATGGATGCATGTGTGACTGGCCAGTTCCACAGTGTACTGCTCAGTGCTCTCCTCTCCATTGCATCAGGAGAAAGAAGGAAAACATTGGTCCTTCATGCCACATTTCAGACAAAGACAAGGTTCGCTCATAATTGTAGCCGGTCTGACCTGGTGCAGGATGGGCCAGGGGAATTTGCGAAAACAAACCAAGGAGAGACTTGCATAGCCTGCTGATGCTGATGAAGAAACCTAGAGGAAATGAAGTCAGCAAGGGTTCCTTCATGTTTATTTCAGAGTCGACAGAGCATGGGCCGAACCAGGATAGCTTCTGATTTATAAAGTATTTTAATAATATATCTTATTTTATATTATATTGGCATCTCTGCTGTTAGAGCCAGAAAAATAAACAACAGCACCATAAGAACTTTGGTCTAGATAAAAAGAATAGAAACTCATAAATTTCCTGCTCTGAATCAAGATTTTTGCTAATAGATGTTCTGGACATTTTGGATTTCTGGAGTTGGATTTTGTATACTGGGAAGGTGAGGTTCACAGAGAATATAAAAGATTCTTTTTCAGTGTATTTTCAAAAGGTGAAGGGTTCAAGGTTGGTATGAAAAGAAACAAACAAAATAAAACATGCACGTTTCCGATTTGATGTGTCTGATGTCTATGCAGCTCCCTTTGGCGAAGCCACTTCTGCAAGTGCGCAAGATGATATCAGCCACTGTAATTCCCCAGGCTCCCTCACTCCCTGTCCTTCGTTGGGAAAAGCTGACTGACAGAGGTGCTAAGAAGGAAAGGTCTGCCTTACTTATTTCAAGTGTGTTTTCTTTTTCAAAGACACCATTCTTTCACTTGAACAGATGCCAGTCCCAACTCAAAGTTCGCCTGGGGCTTTTCTGGCTTGAAGTAGCTGAACTAAGTCATTGTTAGCAGTGAATTTGTACGTTTTTATGCTAAACATGTGTTACCAACTTCAGGAATGCCCCCTCCTCCGGTGAGTACCTGGAAACCTTGCTTCCTCTTCTCTCAACACCATTACCCAGTGTGAGCAGGTGCCCAGGGTCCAGATCATTGCTCAACCAGTCTACCTCCCAGAGTGAGAGCTTGAGAGGAAGGTGAAGGAGCATTGATTTTCACTTGCATACCTTCTAGCAGGGATATATGTGGGCATTTGTTTTCTTAATCCCCATCTAGGAAAGTTCTGTTTATCTTTCATGGAAAAGTTAAAAGGTGAATTTTAGAATATCTACATCTCTTAATGGGGTGAGTACAGTCTGGATTCAACATTCCTTATGGCCTGAAGTCCTTGCTGCAGGCTAAAGACAAAACACTGAGCATTATAACCAAGCCGCATTTCTGCTACTGTAGTTCTTGCCTTTTAGTTTTTGGCAGAATTGTGATTTAATGTCATATACAGAGGCAGGCTTCAACGTGGCGGCACTGTTATTGGGATGAACACAAAAGTGGTCAAATCCTCCATAATCCAGAAATCTCAGTGACTGATTCCGTGATGAACTTCCCTCTAAAAATTGTAATATAGCTACTGAGTAGTTACCATGTTTGAGAGAGAGATAGAGAGAAGAAAGAGAGAGAGAGCAACACTGCAACAGAGATAGGTGGGGTAGGTGGAGAAAGGCAAACTGGGGACATTGATGGTGGAAAACACTCAGGTGGAGGGATGGGTGTTGGAACATTGTATGCTTGAAACCTAACATGAAAAGCTCTGTAACTATGTTTCTCACAGTGATTCAATAATTATTTTATTTTTATTGTCAATATCAATATCAACAGAATATGAAATGCAAAACCTTAAGCAATTTTAACTGCAAACCAGTAGTGGCATGTTCACATTGTACAGCCATAATCACCATCTCTAGACTTCTTCACCTTGTGACACTGAAACTCTGTACCCCTTAAGCACTAATTCCTCATTCACCCCTCACTTCAATCTCTGGCAACCACACCACTCTGCTTTCTATCTCTGTGATTTCAAATGCTCCAAGTATCTCATATACGTGAAATTATACAGTGTTTGTCCTTTAGCTATTGACTCATTTGACTTATCACAGTTAATCCCTGTCATATGAATATGCTCTTTTCTGTGCAGATGGAAGCAGTGCTCCATGTGTGGGGCTTCCATCTGGTCCTATCACCCCCTACTCAAGCTTAAAGGAAGTCTGATTGCCCTTGTTGAATGGTTGAATGGTGCCTCATTATGCTGGAACTAAACTATGCTTATAAAAACGGAATTTTGCTGCATAACTATGGAAAATACAAGCTTAGTCAAATAGGATTTCCTCATTCATGTTAGAAAGTCACTTTATTAAATGAAAAAAAGACCAGGCAGATCAGCTGGTGGCCTCCAATTAGAAAGCTCAGAGACATTCTGATCTTACTTTTTTACTATCTTAAAAGAGGAAAATCCACAGCTGTAGCTGCAAGTAGCTTGAGGGGTTCTGAACAGTGAGCAGACCATATGGGCTTGCTACTTATGGAAGGTTCAATGTTTCAGGGATGCTGAAGTCACAGAATTGAGAAGTGCAAAGGAAATGTGTATTCCCAGTGTCTGGGGTCTTCTGTTAACCATCCTGGCACTTGGTGTAGAGATGGGAATGTCCACAGATAGTAGGTGATACCAGATGCCTCTTCATAGCATTCCTACATATGCTCATTACTTTTTCTCTTCTACCTTGGAGATCTTTGATTTCTACCAGACGAAGAGGGAGAAAACTTACTAATCTTGCACTCACCTTTACTCTGCTATGGTCTCTGAGCTGCTACAGGCAGCAACAATCAGAGCTAAACATGAATAAACGGATGGAGAAAAGCCAACCCAACTATAAATTGCCTGAACCTCATGTGATTGATCCAACAACCCTTGAAACTCTGAGGCTCAGAACACTTAAACCCTGGGACAGATGCCTGGATTTTGAATTATTATGTATAGATGCAATGACTGGACCCAACCTGCTCTCTAGGTTCCTCTGCATTCTCCATGAGCCACTCAGATGAAGAAAGAGAGATCTCAGTAGAGACCACTGATACAGAATTCTTTTTTTCCCTCTTAGTTGAAACTTGAAGTGAGATGCGGACAGTAGCAAAGAGTAGAACTGAAAGAAAAGCAAGAGAAAACCACAGACATCCCAGACAAAACCTGCCAGGTGTGTGCTCATTTGGGAAATCAGGAGGCCAAGCACCTCTCAGCAAAATCTACTGTCCTCTGAATGAGATGTTTTCTCTTTCCATTGAATCTAGCGGACTTTCATTTGCTAGTGTTCTGCTCTTCTCAACCAGACAAACAAATTAAATCATGCTGAACTAATATCCAAAAAATCCATCAACAAAAGATTGTTGCTTGAAAATCTTCCCCTCATGGGAGAGGATGTATTTGAAAGAGCTTCATAAATTATCTAAAAGGAAACTTGACTCCTTTTAGTCCTTAGACGAGTCCTACAAAGACAGCAGGACATGTCCGATCTCACACTGTGTGAGCGCGTGTGTGTCTATGACGGCTTTAGCCCCAGTCCTGATCCAATTGGTCAGCATTTCACTGAGAAACTTGACCCTTCCCATGGCCATTCCTTTCCTCCTTTCCACACTGAAATGTTCACTGGACAAATTTGCAGGGTCTTTGTTTTTCTGATTGTTTTCTTGATAAACAGTCCATGCTTAGATGTCTGAATTTTTTAATAGTTTCACTGCTTCATAGTTCCTGGGAAAACAATGCATACGGGGAGCCTGAAAAATAAAGCTAGAAATAATTGGGGAGTGAATAAGGGGTTGATATTATTCAAACTCCTTGAATTCCAGGAAAGTAGGGATGTGGCTCAGGCCTGAGCAGAAGGAGCGACTGGCAGCCAGCCCAGCACACAATGAGACCACCAGAGGGTCACTGGCTTCCCTGGAGAGAAGGACAATGGGAGGCAGCAGCCACACAGGCCCGAGTAATGTTGATCCATAGGCAGCCAGCAGGACAAGCACAGGGTCCTATTCTTTGCTCAGAAGAAGGGCTCAAATATAGGATCTGGGCAATAGTCCACATACAGCCGGAAATTGCTGTGAATTGCCTTTTTTTTTTTTTTTTGGCTTTTTGGGACACACCCGACAATGCTCAGGGTTACTCCTGCCTCTGCACTCAGGAATTACTCCTGGCGGTATCATACGGGATGCCACCTATTGTGGCCAGATGAAAGTCAAATGCCCTACCCTCTATGCTGTCACTTTGGCCCCGAATTTGCTTTTTATCACATTCATTTCAGCTTGTTTATGCAGGATGATAAAAGTATCTCTGAAATCTCTTTCTGGCCTTTGGAGTTCAATGTCATGATGGGTAATGATTCAATATCTTTTGATATAGAATTAGGAAAGTATGGACACTTGCTTTTTTGATGTGTTTCCACCATATTTTCATCAAATTTTCTGAACTTGGCATTATGAGTCTGTTTTATATAAATGCAGTGAAGGGTCAGGCAACTCAGTGACTTGGTCTGCTTAGAATCAACTGAAAGATAAGGTGATATTTTGAAATCCCCTCTCATTGGGATGTCACATTTTTAAAAGACCCGTGTTTAGAAGAATCACTAAGTTGTCATTTCATGAGCGTGTCTCTCCAAAACACAATCCAGGAAAAGAGCAGGCAGCCAAAAAATCAATAGCAAATAAACGGCCTTGGTCTGAGGCACTTTAATACAAAAGGTATCAAACTAAAAATCAAAAAGCATGTTTGATTCTGCTTTATGTATTTTAGTATTTCTGTGATTTTGAGACATTTCTTTCACTTTTCTATATCACAGTGGCCTCCTTTTTAATGTAATATGCCTTTCTCACTACATCCTTACATGTCACTTCACTTGTATCACTTGTCTTCCTGTTATTCATCAATTTGCTCAAGTGGGCACCAGTAACATCCCCATTCATTGGGAATGAGATCCATTATTGTTACTGTTTTTGGCATATTGAATACAACACGGGTAGCTTGCCAGGCTCTGCCATGGCTCTGGGTTCATCCTGGGGAGGGGATTAGTCTTTTTTTTTCTCACATAATATCAAGGAAATGGTTATAAACTTAAATAAATTATATGGATATATGTAAAGCAATGATTCAGGTTTTGGTCTATCAACCCATGTTGTCTTTATTACCTAGTAGTTATTTATTTCTTAGTAAGGGAAACGTTTACTTTTAAAAAAAGGTATTCTTCTGCACTTCAGTTTTTTTTTTCTTTTGAGAATATGAGAGTTCCCAAGTACTTCTCCGTGGCCCAAGGTCTTAGAAATACTTTGCCAACTGGGGTGATTCAACGCTCTGGTTCGTAATAAGCTCTTGCTCACATCCAGTGGTGCTAGGGACCACTTAGCCAGATGAGTGTTTTTGCCACTGAATCATCTGCCAGACCACAAGTCAGTAGTTTTGGGTCAGATATTATACTCCTAGAAGAAAGAATTTAGTTTCCTTCCTTTCTTTAGACTTTTGTTTTCCTTGCCACTTTATTTACTGAATAAACTAATCAAGGATTGAGTATAAGTTTTGACAAGATATATTCAAGGATTGAACTTGCAAAACAGTAATTTCTTATTTTGATCTGAACTAAATGCGTAGGTATCCATGTGATTTTTTCTACTTATGATATTGCAGCTCCAGTATTTCCCAGAACTATGGATTTCTTGAATCTCATATAATTTCACTGTTCTCCAGTAGCTGCCAAACTTCTTAGTCTTGCTCTCGAAGGTTAGTGCTTGGCTGAAGATTCAAAGAAATCCCCACGAGAAGTTCATACCCCCATTTTATCCAATTCCATTGCTCTGAACATCAATCTAACTACTGAGATTATCTCATATAAGGTTTATTTCCTATGATACAGTTTGGAAAATGCCTCCAAATTAAAATGCTTCCGTGTAGAAAACGAATAAACAGGAAACCCATTTCAAGTTTCCCATCTTTGAAAGTCATAGCTTATTCTTAAAATAATTAATTATGTTTGTGATTGTTTTATCCCTGAGTCTTTTGAATTGCATCAACTGCTATCAGAATCATTATAATTATGTACTTTGAGGGTCTGAGAGATAACATGGAAATGGCATTCTCAAGGAAATAATACTGCAAGTTAAAGCCAGTTGGTAGGCAGGCAGAGTCTGCAATGGTTGATTGAAGTCAGGAGTAAACATCTCTTCTACCATCTGACCTTAAGCCACCAGAGAATTTGGATACCTTCCCAGTTATAGCTGTATTCATAATAAAATTGCACTCATGGATTATAATGCTTGTTAAGTACATAGATTTACAGTCATCTGTGTAAGCTTCATACAGGGGCTGAATGTGAAGCAATCTCATGCACGGCTCTTGGACTTGTATTGTATTTGCATCTAGCTTTATTGACTCTTTAAGCCAGGGAGATAGCGCAGCAGGAAGGGATCTTGCCTTGCATGCAGCTGACCCAGACTTGATCTTTGGCATCCCCATGTTTCCTGGAGCCTTCCAGGTTTGATTGCTAAGTACAGTCAGGAGCAATCCCCTGATACCACCATCTGTGGCCAAAAACAGAAAAGGAGAAAGACTTTGTTTCCCTATGTGAAGTGCATCAAAATGTTAGTCCCAAATCTCTTAGAACAACACACTTAACACATCATCATCTAGACCCTGCTGACCAAGGCAAGCCTCTGATATTTCCTTTTTGGCATCTCCATGACTAACCTGGTAATAGACCAGTTGATAGCCACATTTGGTTCAATAATAGCATAGAAGAAATAAAAAGAAATCAATCTAGTGCTGGAATAGATAAAGAGGAATCTAAACTAAGTATATCCTTTCTTTAAGGAAGATTCTATTTTTCTTTGCTTCAATTAATAAACAGGTTGAAGTGTCTCCCCTTTACCCCCCAAAGGTGTTTAATTTGTGATGTTTACTCTAGCAAAACTGTCTTAATATTTTATCCATTTATGAGTTAGCATTTTTAAAGTTTAGATGAAATTTTTAACAGATTTTATGTCTGTCATGTTAGCTATTACAATTCTTTTTTATTTATTTTTGTTAATGTTGGAGTAATAAAGACCTTAAAGTTCACTATATTATCATGTTAACTTGATAAATCTCTTTGCTTTCTTATTAGAAAATAATTTTAAACTTAGAATAAAATGTTTTCTGGTTTTATTTTGCTTTTCATTGTTTGACCAAAAGTAACTCTTTATATTCTATTCCTCCATATTGTTGCAAATCACCTTAAACTTAGTTTAATGTATAATTTCCTGTTTTTTTCTAAATTCTTTTTATTTTATCTTCATACCATTCATAGGTTCTAACAATTATTTTATATACCTAATTTGTTTCTAAATAAATTTAGTGTTTCAGATTGGATTCCTCGATGGTTATGCTGATATATGTATATAATTTATTGTAAACATAGTCTAATTCAGAATTAGATAATTCTTGAATAATACTGATTTCATCCATTTTAAAATTCAATTTTAAATACATTTATTTTCAACATCTTTGAATAAATGTATTAGCCTTGAACCTTTTGTAATTGTGTCTGAACTTTGTTAAGATAAATAGCTATAACAAAGTATATCTATAATAGTGATGTGTTAAGATAAATAGCTATAACAAAATATATCTATAATAGTGATGTGTTAAAGTAAATAGCTATAATAAAATATATCTATAATAGTGATGTTAGTGACAAAAATTTTCTAATGTGAATAGCAGTATTATATATAATATACTAAAATTAAACTTATCATCACTGAAATATTGCATAATACATATAACATCATGGACAATTTTCTTATTAATGAAGATAAGTAAAATTGACATAACATATTGTTGACTTGCATGCCAGTGATAAAACTTGAACTTATACTCACTCACTGAAGGGTTATTTATGAAGCCTGTACAATGTATGATTTGGAGTGTTGAGGTTAATAAAGCATACAGAAATTTTCGTCCTAATATGTCACCCTTAGGGGATTTCCCCCATATGAGATCAGTGGTGTGCTGGAACTGGCTCATGTTGGTTTACAACAGTACATTGTGAAATTGTAAGGAATTTTGCAAGCTGATTGTGTGGCATGCCTCTCTATCCAACTGGCCATATTTGGAATGCTGAAAACTAGTGACAAATACTTCACACAAAGGTTTCTACCCCATCCTAGTCAACCCTTCAAATACGATAGCTACACATCTGTCAGATGCATCAGGAAGTTCTGAGGAGTGACTCAATGAATAAAGTTAAGGATATACCTGGTAAGCTGTGTAGTAACGTGTACTAAAATGAAAATTAAAGAAGTAATGTGGACACATAATGAGGACAGAGTCATAAACAACATGAGTTTAGGATAAGGGAAACAGAGTTCACTGAGAAGATGACAATTACACATTTGGACAGATAATGAGAGGAAACAGCCTTTGTTCAGGTGCCCCTAACATTTTTAAAATTTTATTCAAATAAAATTACGCCATCAGATGACAGATTTCCATTTTCTTTCTAAGGATAAGAAAGAAAAGAAAAAAGAAGAAAAGGGACCAACTAACTAGCCCTTCCCCAGCTCCCAAAATAAAGTAATCATATTATAAGCAAACAAAGAAATGGGGAGCTATTAGGTTTTCTCCAGTATATTTTGGAAGAATCTTCCAGGTATAGGGTATATACAGAGGAAGAGACTTCTGCTGGAGAAGTTTGGATAATGAGAAAACATGAATTGTGAAATGGACCGGAGAGACAGTGTAGCCGGTAAGACATTTGTCTTGCATGAAGGTGACCTGAGTTGGATTCCTGACACCACATTTCCTGCCATAAGTATGCCTGAGCACTGAGCCCATTCTGTTACAAGTATGCCTGAATGCCGAGCCAGGAATAGGCTCTAAGCACTGTTGGAAGTTATTCCCTGCTGAGGAATAACTTCCTCAGGAACTCCCTGAGGAAAAGGAAAAAAAAAAGAAATGTGGAATTTAACCACATTATCTCTAGTTCAGAGTTCAAACAAATAGGGAGTGAAACTAGAAACCAGAGCAAGGAGTTCTTGTTGAGGGAGGTTAGGAGAGTGTTTAAGGCCACTCCTTACAGTAAGTTCTCTGGGACTACTCTTGGCTCAGGGCTTGAAGGTCAGTTCAAGCTCTGCTCAGGGTACCACATCTTGTTGATGATCAAACTTGGGCCTCCCACATGAAGATCATGTACTCAGCCCTTTGAACTACTGCTCTGGCCCAGAAGACCTTGTCTTTGAATATTAAGCAAACAAAAAAAGCAAACAGAAGCCCCAGAGGGTAACATGGTCTAGTGGAGTTTAAATGGTATCAGTCAATTTCACAAATTCATCTATTTCATACAATCACATGGGTACAGAGACTTTTTTTTAATCTACTTGTCTCGACATAATTGGTTCAATATTTATGTTTTAAATTCAGGTTTCTAGTTTTTCCCTTGTTTGTCTGATAACTGAAGAAGTTCTCTAGTTTTCTCTTGGATTCCCTAGAGTGGCCTTGTTCTCTACTTTTATAACCAGGAATCTTCTTTAATGCTTATATTGCTCCTGTGCTACATTCTTCACAGGGGGTGAAACTAATTTCTTTTGGTTATCCTTGAAAACATGAGGCATTTATGGTCTCAGTCTTCATGGAGCACTGCCACTGAAATTTTCATTTAAGGATACTATTTCCAAGAAAAATAATTAGAAACTATCATAAAATATTAAACGATAATAATTATAAACATCCCAACTTGAAAACATATAGCCATTTTATGAATTTGCATAAAGATTCATTTTCAGAACCAAGGCTGATTACCACAGCCATCCATCCAGAGAAAAATGTCTTTGCATTTGTTTGCACAATATTTAACACTAATCCATCTTATCCAGCAGTGATCAAATTATCCCATTTTCTATAGAAATTTATTTTTCTAGTCACCATAATGATCTTTTTTTTCTAAATCAATTCATTGTATTTATTTAGCCAAACTACTTTGGTTATTAAAATGACATAAAACATTCTAACAACATTGAAATCCGGACATGGAGTGAGTTACAGGAAATCAAGGAGAATAATTGGCTTCAAAATTTACTTGTCTTACAAATATTTTTTCTTCCTCCATCACTTAACATTTTCTTCTTGACGTTAGTTGATTGAATTCATACAGATTTTATTCCTCCAAGGGAACAATCCACTTGGGCAGCATGAACTCTGAGAGGTCACATCTTTTTGGAGTTATCTGCAGCCAAAAGAATGGCTTCCATTTATTTTTCAAGTTTAAACGTTTATTTTTTTTCATGTTCATGAAACGCAAAAATGCCCAGAGTAATTTAACTCACACTGACCAAACAGAAAAAGCACGTTTAAGCTACGACAGGACCTGGAATGTCTGAGTTTGGACAGAGAATTATTTGGGACTTTCTTTTGGAAGCCAAGCTGTCAAATGATGGATTTGTCTCAAAACCCAAGTTTTGGTTATTTTTATTGACATTTTTCAAGCTATGAACTTAGGTCAGAAAAGCCAGAATTCTCTTAGAAAGGATAACTAAGGTACATTTCTAAACCATTACAGCAGGTTTTTCCATATCTTTCTGTTCAAGAGCTCCTATAAGAATTATGAAAGAAGTGGAAATGAGAAGATGGCTATTACCACAGCACGCATTTACTGCACGACTGCACCGACTAAAATTCCAAAATTAACAATAGTAATAAAATTGCACCAGAATTTACAAATATATTTTAAAGAATGATTCCGCCCATTTTGAACTGCCAAACCTGATCCAGGTTAAAGGGCTTAGAAAGTGGGGGAGCAGGGTGGCGTGCTGAGAGTTCTGACAGCCCTCCCTGGAGCTCATCATTGCTATTGCTTCAGAGCCCTAGACAGTTCCCCAAACATGGAGACTCTTGGATCTGCTACCTGAATTATACCTGAGATAGCAAAGCAAGCAGCACTAAGATGTATAAGGCTGGGAGAAGATGCAGTCCCTGCCAAATATTTCTGTCCAGACAATCTATCTTTTGCTTTCTGTACCCAAACACAAACTTCCTAAATTTTTAATTTAAATTTAGTGTTTATATTACAGTCAATCTTATATACAATTATTTCCACCATCTTTCTTGATACTTTCTTTTCATTTTATTCATTCTTTTTTCTGGTGTTCTGTTAAAATGGTTAGATTTTAAAAACTAGTTTTCCCTCAAATGGATTTGGTTTTATTTTATTTATATTTTTATAGGTTAGCCTCAATTTTTAACTTTATAAATGTATGTCAATAAATATATAAACTCATTACTTTGTCAACTTTTACAGGATAAAATATTTTACCTGAATATTACAATAATTTTCATATCCTTTTTAATTTCTCTTTCTACCTTCTGTGTTTTCTTTTTAAAATATTAGCTCTGCCTTATTTTTAAGCCACAAAAATATTTTTCTATCTTTAGTCAACACATTTTTTTACATTTTTCTAATTATTTGCCACAATAGTGTTAATCAACTAGGAAGTGACTTACTCCAAGTTCAATTTTTACCTTATTACAGCCTTATTTAATTAGCTATTTCTTGGTGTCTTTCTGAGGAGATATTTCTTAGTCATGTTTCCCTTCTGAAAAAAGTCATTTATTTATGCTCTGAGAGTAGTTGTCATAGTGATGAATTTTTTCTCAATATAATTATTTTAAATATACTATTGTTAATATAATAGATTGCCTATTTTATGTTCTATATTTTAATGGTTCTAATATTGTTCTATCATTAATTTTCAGAGCTCCTTGTGTATCTTTAAAATAATGATTCTCAGTCATTTTCTCTTTAAATATTCTTATTCTAAAGTCTTACTTGCTTTATTCTTTCCTTTTCTATCTCCTATTTCAAGAAATCAGCTCATCACATCCTCTATGACTCTAGGGTGATCTTTCTACATATTTTCCTTTTTTCTATTTTATGGCCTCAGAATTTTTTTCCAATTTACTAGCTCTTCAACTGGGTGTTTAATCTATGCTTTATCCCATCCAATGAGTTCTCATTTTCTAAGACTATACTTTATACCCAAAGAACTCTAGGAGAATCTCTTAAATCACTGTTGACACTGAATAATCCTTTCGTAGTGGTTTTCATCCATTAAATCTCTTATCTCTTTAGCATTTTGAAATGTATGTATATGGTTCTTTTCAAAATTTATTGTTCTTTTCAATTTTAAATGCTCTGTGTTTTATTGCTGTTTTACTCATTATGACTCATTTTCCTGGGTGGTTGTTTTATAATTCTGATTCTCAGCTCCGCATTACTGAGGCTGCCATTTTTTTTTCCTGTGAGGAAGTATTCCATGACTCTTGGGATGTTAACTTTTTCTTCAAGTAATACTTCCACTTTTTTAATTTTTGCTAAAACTATACGGGTTTAAAGGTCCTAAAAATTACATTAATTCTCCCTGCTTGGAATTCTCATGCCAAGCACCGTTTACAAGTTTCTCAGACCCAGCACTTCAACTTTCATGGGTCACTTTCCCTATTTCTTTCCTCCAGAAAAGGTTTTGCATCTTCCAAGCAGAGCTCAAGGGCCCAGAGACCACTTCTGGTGATACTTCTGGTCAATCAGGAGTGATGGTTCAACAACAGGGCATGGTGATGGAGTGCACCTTTGTCTAGTGATCCTGTGGTCCATAAAACCATACCTGATAATGCTTGTAGGTCTTCATGGTTAACCCTGGGGGTGTTTCTGGAGCTAGTATGCAGTGATTGAACTTGGTGCTTTTCACATGCAAAATTTATGGCCTTGAACAATGAATTTTCCCTGGTCTCCAGAAATACCTCACATTTTATATTTATAATATACTTTACTTTTACTTTGCATTTTTTATATCAGGAGGTCTTGTCAAAGGTGGAAATTATCACAAACGTGTGGGAGTCAGAGGTTAGGTAAGACAGAAAATGGAACAGGGTGCTAATAATTGTCGAGGGTACTAATGCCAACCTAGAACTGAGCATTAAATAGAGGAAAAGGATACACATGACAAACTTTTAATGTTTGTTCTGTAATCCATAGTCTGGAAGGGAAGGAAAAGAGAAAGAGAGAGAAAGGGAAAGAAATAAAGAACCTGCCATGGAGGTGGGCTGGGGAAGGGGGAGAGAACTGGGGATGTTGGTGGTGGGAGATGGGCACTGGTGGAGGACGGGTGCTGGAACACTGTATGACCAAAACCCAAACATGAACTTTTTAATTGTATATCTTTTTTATTTGTATATCTCACGGTAGTATAATAAAATACTTAAAAAAAATAAAAACAAGATGTTTGTTTTAGGGATATACCGTGCAGTGCTTGAGCTTAAACTCAGTCTATCAGCATGAATAGAATGCAATTAAACAGTTTAACTATCTCTTTCACCTTCCAGACGTATTTCTTAGAATTTTTTGAGTATATTTTCCAGTAAACCTTCACTATTCATTTTTACTCCAGGGATAGCTGTTGTTCCTGCCACGTACCCCAGGACTCTATATCATTCAGCAGGCCTCCCGGAACCCACTCATCACAATATACAATTTAATAAAACTAAAGTGTGATTCAAGTTGTTGTTCATTCCGTAAAGCAGAGACCTGTATACAATCTGGAATTTCTATGTGAGCCTGAGGCGTTTGTGACTGAGTAGAAACAGGCCTGGAGTGGGCAATAGGGTTACACAGCTTCCTTTTCCACCTTGCACTTTCTTTCACAAATATTTCCTTTGAAGGGATAAACATGCCAAATATTAATATCCTCACTACATCAAAAGCCATTGGGCTACACTGGCATGTGATAGGGTCAAATGGAAATGTTACTGGTGCTTGCTTGAGCAAATCGATGAATAACGGGATGTCAAGTGATCAAGTGATCAAGTGACTACATCATCATGCATAAGACCCCCTTCACACTCAATCTGAGGATTCCCACCACCCTGACTTGCTTAGGTAAAGATTGGCTTGTTCCTAACTCATCCTAGAGAGAAAATTTTGATAACAGTATTAGATTAGAAGTCCTTTACTTGGTTTCCTTGAACTATGGGGCTTCCTTATTTTGTATCATTGACTCCTGATGTCTGTTTCAAAACTCTGGGTTTGAAGTATGGAGTAGAGAGGGTCTATATTAGTGACCTAAGTCTGCCATAACAAAGGGTATAGATTGAGAAAGGTAAGGAAAATTCAACTAACTCATTTCTCACAATTTTGAAGGCTGGAAATCCAATATCATGGTGCCAGCCATGTGTTTGGTTTCTCCTTGATGTAAAGATGATCATCTTCTGATTGAGTCATCACCTAGTTTCTTATCACTGCTTCAATAGCCTCTTCCTCGTCTTACATATAAGACATGGCATAAAGTTAGGATCTATCTTGATCACTGTATCACTGTCTTCCCATTGTTCATCGATTTGCTCGAGTTGGCACTAGTAACATCTCCATTAGTTCTGTCACAATCAAGTGCAACCCAAGGGCATCTACTTGTTACAGGGACAGGAGGAGCCTGAAATCATTCTTCAGGTTATGGAACTGAGGTCCATAATAGTTACTAGTCTTTGCCATAAAAAGTAAATAAAACACGGTAGCTTGCCAGGATTTACCGTGTAGGTGGGATAGTCTCAGTAGAAGGCTCTCAATCCAAGCATTTACTGATGAAACTTAAAGGGGGAAAATCAGGTTTTCTCTTGGATGGAGCTCTGAGCAACTACGGAGTCTGGATGTTGAGAATGACTAACTGCATGATGTGTGGTTTGTTCTGGCTTCTTGCCAGCTTACTGGTATCAGTTAAAACATGTATATAACTGTTTACTATGTATAAATGTGAAATAAATTGGGAAGAATCTTATGCAAAATTCAGTATCCTATAAAAATATCACGACCGGCGATTTGCAGTCGTGCGCCAAGGGACACGTGGGTCTGGTGTGGGTGGGTCTCTCTCTCTTCCGGGGCAACTGGCATGGAGGCAGAGGAAAGGGCAGGGCCCAAAACTCCACTCCAAGTCCAGCCAGCATGGTCTCTCCCCGCTCATGAGAGCAAACCCTTGAGGCAATGTTGGACTTGGCCAGGGGATGGCCGAGCCCCTTAACGGGAGGTCAGCATCATGGGTTGCTTCCACATGGAGCCAGCCGAGCAGCACAGCTGTGGGTCTGAAGTGGATGGGTCTGGATTTCTTCCAGGGTTGCAAATTAGCTGAGTCTGGTGTGGTGGGTGGGTCTCTCTCTTCCAGGGCAACTGGCATGGAGGCTGAGGAAAGGGCAGGGCCCAAAACTCCACTCCAAGTCTGGCCAGCATGGCCTCTCCCCGCTCTTGATAGCAAACCCTTGGAGCAATGCTGGACTTGGCTAGGGGATGACCGAGCACCTTACCAGGAGGTCAGCTCTATGGGAGCTTCCTTTTCTTTTCATACCTTATCCCATGGAACTTCTCCTGGATGGGATGTTTTAGCTACTATAAACTGGTAGACCCTAGTCAGCAGGACAAAATATGAATAATAGATGAGTGCTGGGACAAGAAAAAAAAATAAGACCATATAAGTAGGTGTTTTTGTTAGTCAAGCCCAGAGGTTTTATCTGAGAAAGCCCCTGATAGCCCCAGCTCTACTCATGTGTGTTTGCAGCTGCTGCTGCTGCCCAGTACAAGACCTCCTCTGGTTCAGAGCAAAACTCAGTCCTGTCTCTTTTTGTTGTTTTTAATCCAGAATGCTTATTTTGACCCAAAGTGCAGTTCACCAGCTGGAATTCAAATGCTCATAAAAAATATTTCAAAGACACATTTTTAAAACCCATGGTCTGTAAGTCCTTTGAGAGAACCAAAAACTACTTGGGACATTCCTGAGTCTATTATGTTCTCAATATTTCTTAAAGGACGTGGGGCTGAATACTGTAATTTACTCTTGAAATTATGTGACATCTTCAAATATACCCCATGGCTACTAGAAAGTCCATAAAGAAATAGCACTAGCATTTTCCTAATGCTCAAAATTCTGTTAACTTTAAAATACCTTTATCAAGACTTTTGTTTTCATATGTCCTCATTTCCTTTGCTATTTATTTTAAATTCACCCTTAGAATATACAATTACCCAGAGGAAATTGAAAAGTATTTAAGCTAAACTTTATAACAAACTAAAATAGATGTTGCTTCAAGAAATAAAAGAGGATATGAGGAAATGGAAACATATTCCCTGCTCATGGATTAGAAGAATCAACATTGTCAAAATGATATTACTCCCTAAAGCTTTGTATAGATTTAATGCCATCCCTATAAGGATACCTGTGACATTCTTCAAAGAAATTGACCAAACACTCCTGAAATTTGCGTGGAATAATAAACCCCCAAGAATAGCTAAAGATATCCTTGGGAAAAAGAAGATGGAAGGCGAGACATCACCCTTCCCAACTTCAAACTATACTACAAAATGATAGTATTTAAAACAGCATGGTATTGGGATAAAAACAGACCTGTGGACCTATGGAATAGAGTTGAGTATTTTGACACCCACCCTCAAATACATGACCATTTAATCTTTGATAAAGGAGCAAAAAGTACCAAATGGATCAAAGAAAGCCTCTTCATGAAGTGGTGCTGGGAAAACTGGACAGCTGCATGCAAAAAAAAATGAATTTGCATCTCTGTCTAACACATGCACACAAATCAGATCAAAATGGATTAAATATCTCAATATTAATCTGAATCCATAAAGTATGTGAAGAAAATATAGGAAAAACCTTCCAGAACCAGTTGCAAGAATAGCTGACACCCATGCACATTTTACCCAGAGAGATGATGACCTCAACAACACAAGGATGGTTACATGGAACATTTAAGAAATTTAGTGAATGTTCTTTGCACTGAAATGTTTAGTCCCTGTGCAAGTCCACAGTTATGATCAACAGATAGGGCTTTGCTAATGGAATGCTGGTATTTAATTTAAGAAAAATGATGAGACTGATCAAAATGGATTAAATATATCAATATCACCCGGGGGCGGAGCGGGGGGCGGCCCCGGCCCCGCCGCCCGCCCCCCCCGCCCCCAGCCCGCCCCGCCACGCCCCCAAAAAAAAAAAAAAAAATATCACCAGATCCATAAATTACACTGAAGAAAGTATAGGAAAAACCCTCCACGACATTGAAGCTAAAGGCATCTTCAAAGATAAACATATGGGACTACATGAAACCAAAAAGCTTCTTCACCTCAAAAGAAATAGTGACCAATATACAAAGACAGTCCACAGAATGGGAAAGAATATTCACCCAATACCCATGTGATAAGGGGTTAACATCCAGGATATATCAGGCACTGGTAGAACTTCACAAGAAGAAAACAGCCAACCCCATCGATAAGTGGGAAGAAGAAATGAACAGGAACTTCGACAAGGAAGAAATTAAGATAGCCAAAAGGCATATGAAAAAATGCTCATCATTACTAATTGTCAGAGAGATGCAAATCAAAACAACAATGAGATATTTTACACCACAGAGACTAGCACATATCCAAAAGAGCAAGGAAAACAAATGCTGGCGTGGATGAGTGGGGAGAAAGGGACTCTCATCAATTGTTGGTGGGAATGTCTACTGGTACAGTGGTTTTGGAAAACAATATGGACATTCCTCCACAGACTAGAAATTGAACTCCCATTTGACCCAGCCATACCACTCCTGGGAATATACCCTGGGAATCCAAAACACACAGCAGAAACACATTTTTATTTTCATAGCAGCACTATTCACAATAGCCAGAATCTGTAAACAACCAGTGTGCCCAAGAACTGATGACTGGATAAAGAACTGTGGTACATTTCCACAATGGAATACTATGCAACTGCTAGGAATAATGAAGTTATAAAATTTGATTATAAATGGAAGAACTTCGAGAGGATCATATGGAGTGAAATTAGCCAGAAGGAAAAAGACAGATATAGAATGACTCTATTTATCTGTATGTTATAAATATATATTTATTTTGATACTAATATCCAAGGTCAGGCAAAACGTGAATCAGGAGGTCTTGTCAACAGTTTGAATCTACCTAAAATTGTGGGAGTCAGAGATTAAGTAAGACAGAGAAGGGAACAGTGTGCTAATAATCAAAAAAATGTTAATACCAGCATAGAACTGAGCATTAAATATAGACAAAACAATACACATGATATCCTCTAAATGTATGTATTGCAAGCTGCAATATGCAATAGAAGGAAAAAGAGAGAGAGAGAGAAGAGATAAAGAACCTGCCATAGAGGCAGTCTGGGAGGGAGGAATTGGGGACATTGGTGGTGGGAAATGGGTACTGGTGGAGGGATGGGTGCTGGGACACTGTCTGACCCAAACTCTGACATAAACATGTTTATAATTGTATATCTCATGGTCATATAATAAAAAAAATAAAATATCCTTTACTTTCTTTGTATTATTAACACTGTAATATTATGCTTCAAAAATAGATGCAGGCAAATTGAGAGGGTAAACATTAAGTAATGTGTAACTATACCTTAAAAATGAGAATATTTAACAGTATCATTCCAGTTTAAGAAACACCTTTACTGGAAATTATCACAAACGTGTGAGATTCAGAAGCTAGGTAAGACAGAAAATGGAACAGTGTGTTAACAATTGTCGAAAGTACTAATACCAACCTACAACTGAGCATTAAACACAAGCAAAAAAGATACACATGACAACCCTTTAATGTATGTTCTGTAATCCACAATCTGGAAGGGAAGCAAAAGAGAGATAGAGAGAAAGGGAAAGAAATAAAGAACCTGCCATGGAGGCGGGCTGGGGGAGGTGGGAGGGAACTAGGGACGTTGGTGGTGGGAGATGGGCACTGGTGGAGGGATGGCTGCTGGAACACTGTATGACCAAAACCCAAATATGAACATCTTTGTAATTGTATATCTCACGGTGGTATAATAAAATACTTAAAAAAATAAAACATGAAATATGGATGCTAAAATAATAAATGACTCTAAAATACTGCAATTAACTTTTAAAAAATGCAGTAAAATAAATAAGACTTCAGCATCAGGAAAAAAAAAGAAACACCTTTACTATTTAGGTTATTCAAGAGCAATCTGACATTGTCCCAGCAAGAAGATCAAGATAATCCTGTGATTTTAATCTCAGGTGATGACTGAAAAGAAAAATTGCAAGCAAGCTGAAGACTAAGAAAGTGAAGCTTCACCTTAGTTGATAATGTACTTCACAGGATGCTCAAAGTAGTCATTTTCTGAGAGCTCCACCAACCCAGGGCACATACCCTCAGTAACCCATCTCTGCTCTATTTCTTACATAATTATAGAAAATAATTTAGCATGCAAGAAAAAGAGGGAACAAAAATTAGACTCTACTAGACTTTGACAGAAACTTCTACTCATCTCTAATAATTTTTCTTGTTTATTAAAGTTCTATCATATTTTGTCTCGTTTTCTATACTTAACGCGATGTTCCATAAAAATTGGTTTGCTTTAAAAAACAACTCTGGTTTTAAAATAAATTGCTAATGGAATTGGAATTATGTTTCAGCCATTGCTCACTATGTGGAACTGAACCCAAATCAAGACTCTTGGGATCCTCCTTTGCTTTGTCTTTGGGAAATCGTGACCCAATCTGGTGAACTGTCAACTGAACATAGTGTTCTGACCACACTGGAGGTCAAGGCTCATGAGAATTTTCATGAGATATTGTATTATAATTATTTCACTTTCTTTATTTCATGTATTTATTTCTTTTTCTTGTTGTTTTGAGAGAACAGACCTGTTGTTTTTTAGGGACAATTCTCAATTCTGGTAAAGTGCATTCCACATGGTGCATGGGGACTATGAAATTCCAGGGATCAAACCACGGTTTCATTCATGAGAAAATAAGATTCATCTTAGTGAACATGTCTCTCCAGCCCTTTATGAATTTATAAAGGGTCATAAAATGTTCTTTGAAAGTAAAGTTTGGAAAATACTGGATCTTTCCTTCCCAACTTTTAATAATATGGAGAGACTTAAAAAATAGATGGTTTAAAGGGATTGCTCACCCATGGTCAGGGTCCTGAAAAGAGAGGGTTAGATAGTAAGAAAGAGAAGGATTATAAAGCACTCGATAAAACCAATGACAAAAGAACAGACACACCATGAGAAGTGTAGATAAGAATTAAAAAGATGCTCTTCAAATAATACATATAGATGGCAAACAGGCACATGAAAAAATACTCAACATAGAGTGCAAAATAAATGAATGACAATAATATATAACCTCACCAGTGATAAAAGCCCATATCAAACAGGATGGAAATATCAAGCTTTGCCAGGAATATGGAAAAAACGTAATCCACTAATAATTAGTAGAAATATAAACTGGTTTTGCTTCTATGTAAGTAAAACTGCATGGAGACACACATACACACACACACACACACACACACATATATATATATATATGTATATGTATCACTTGATCACTTGATATCCCATATTCATCGATTTGCTCAAGCAGACGCCAGTTATATTTCCATTTGACCCTATCACGGCAAGGGTATCCCAATGGCATCTGTTTGTTTCGGGGATATTAAGAGCCTTGAAGTGTTTGTTTAGGGTCTTGATAAGGAAGTCTGACTATCTTGCAGGTGGGTGGCCATGTGATCTTTTGATGTCCTGTGGGATCCAATTAGTAAAGGCTCTAGTCCAAAGGTCGTCTTCAGATCGCATTATATGACAGCCCATCTGACTTTTGATGTCCTGGCAGATGAAATAGCATCCTTGATTTTAGAATAGCGATGAAGGTCTGAACTCCGGATTCCTTTTCTCACTTGAGTGAGGCGTGATATTCCAAGCATAACTCTTTTGATTCCTCTTTGGGAGACACGAATGGTAATCTCATCCTGCTTTCGTAGGGCCCAGGTGTCTGAGGCATATGTTAATGCAGGGAGAATGGTGGAGATGTTAAAGAGATGTGCCTAGAGTCAGAGGTTCTTTGTTCTTTTGGCTATTGTTTTTATGTTTTTGAAGGCAGTCCATGCTGCTCTCTTCCTCCTGCGCAGCTCAGGTTTTAGGTCATTCATCATGTTGACTTCTCGACCTAGGTACACATAGCTTCTGCATTCAGAGATGTTTGTTCCATTGAGAGTGAATAGGGTCTCTGGAAATAGTTCATTTCTCATCAACATTGTTTTGTTGAGATTCAGCTGTAGACCTATCTTTCCACATTCTCAGTCGAAGTCAGCCAGCATTTGTGCCACTTGGCTAATGCTTGGTGTTATTAGAAAAATATCATTAGCAAAGCAGAGGTAGTGTAGTTGCAGGCCGTCTATCTTCACTCCCATTCCTTCCCATTCTAATTGTTGCATGTTTTCGAGGTTGGCGTTGAAGGGTTTTGCTGAAATGGTATCACCCTGTCGAACCCCTCTTTTGACGTCAATGATCACTTCCATGTAGAATGGTGAGATCCTGGTAGTGAAACTGTAATATAGTTCACAAAGCATCTTTATGTATTGGGTTTGAATGCCCTGTTTGGCTAGGCGTCTATGACCGCTTCAGTCTCCACAGAATCAAAGGCTTTCTTTAAATCAATGAATGTGAGACAGAGTGGATCTTGAATTCTCTATAGACTTCAATGAGTTTGGTTATCGTGTGGATATGGTCGATTGTGCTGAAACCTCTTCGGAAGCCAGCTTGCTTGCATGGTTGTTCTTCATCTAATGTTCTGCCAATCCTGTTCAGATGACTCAAGTGAACAGTTTGTAGATGATGGACAACAGGCAGATCTTTGATAGTTGCCAATGTCGTGAATGTCTCCCTTCTTGAACAGCAGAACTGTCCTGCTGGTTTTCCATTGGGGGGGGCACCTTACATTCAGACAGGTAGCGTGTGAAGACTCGAGCCAGTACATTGAGGAGTACTGACAGCAGATTCTTCAGGTGTTCGGGTTTGATCTTGTCTGGGCCTGTTGCTGTTCCAGTAATAATATATGTATATATACATATATTATTTTTTGGTTTCTATCTCAAGAACACACACCGAAGTCTAAAATATGCACACCCGTCTATGTCCTTGAGTAATTCCTAAGTCACGGTATCTAAAAGCAATATTAAAAACACATCTGGTATATATTGGAACCCATCTTGACATAACACATTGGCAGTATGTATGACCTGAAGCAAAGAAGCATACTTGCAATGATATTTAAGATTTCAGATAGATTTATTGTGAGATGCCTCTTAACATTGAATTCAAAATACTAACCACCTGAATATCATATGACATGGATGGAATGACTCCATACCACCAACGAAGTAGACATTATTTTCAACAGAAACAGCAGAAATATTTAGTAAGCCATATCACCACAGCAGGAGGTCAAATTGAGAATAGGCCTGAATATACCCTTACACAAGTTATAAGGACCACTATCCTTATACCAAAGTCAAGGATACACTCCCACTTGGAACTCCTGGGAATGTGTGTGGAGAAGAATCCCAGGGTAATACTAGACCTCTTGCTGCTGAAGGGGATAGGAGGGGCAGAGAGTATGCCATTGTGAAGGAATCTAGTGTTTATAGAACACAAATGTAAATGCGAGACTGCCTTTGTCCTCTCTAGCTGTAAAGTGTGAGACTTGCTGCTTATTATGTAGACATTGCTTTTGCCAGCACTCCATGTTACTCTTCTATTTTGTGTGATATGGCCCTGAGTTTGTTGATCCCAGAGTTGGTGTAATGAATTTTGGGTGGATTGATTTAGTCTCAAATAACATTTATATGGGGAGACTCATAAAACCCTGATGGCTTTCCCTAAAGAACATGGGGATGGTGGGCTTTCCTGACATAAACAAATGGGGAAAAATGTTTGTCAGAAAGGAAAAGAAACTTCCTTTCTTTACCAAATCAGATTGATCTACATCTAAGCAAACTGATTCTGCTTTTTGTCCAGGGTGGGTTTATGATTCTCTTGACTAAGATTAGGCATAGAGATGGAGTCCAACATTCAAAAGAAAACAAGTTTCAAAGAAAAGATCCTATAAGCATTCAGACTGGGGATTTAACTTACTTTCACAATGCTCTTCATGTTTATCTTTCTCTAATTATTCCAGATTCTAGCAAAATAATGGGTAACTGACATAGCATTAACTTAGCTTTCCTTCAAGGGAAAGGGGGTGTATATATCTCAGTTTTTCACATATATGGGATCCTCTGGAGAAAGCTGAGAGACTAGGGACAGTCATTGAGAAAGCTTAAGGGTAAAGTGAACTTAGTGATTAAGGGATAGATTATCATCTTCTAAATCTTCCTTCACCAAATTGTAGGAACTTTGCTTTTTACCCCCACATGCCACATTAAAATTGAGTCCAGAACTAGAAAATTATTATTAACAAAATTAAAGGCAACATTATCGATGGGTAAATATGGTTTTTATGCTTATTCTTTAGGTTACAAAAGTATGTGCAAAATTAGATGTCCTGAGTATATGGATGCTGATAATTAAACCAGAACTCAAAATCAGAGACTAATGGCATGGCAAATATGCACAGCTGTTGCCTAGAGTATCTTAAGTGATATCTTTAGTAGAAGAATTTTTTTTAAAAAAATCTCTGTTTGGAACACTCACTGACTAAAGGACTTGTTAAATAAATAACAAAATTGAATATTTCAGGATAACTTATCAGGGAAACCAAAATAGAGTTTGGAAACTAAGAGAATTAAGTAAACTGTTATCATTTATTCAGAGAATAGGTGACATGAAAATATAGCAAATATAATAACAGATAAAAATGCAAATCTATGAACTGTAATTCACTAGATCACTAGATTCCCTGTTCATCATCTATTTGCCGAAATGGTACTGGAGCCCGCTCGAGCAAATTGATGAATAACAGGATTCAAGTGATCAAGTGATCATCTATTTGCTAGAGCGGGCACCAGTAATATCTCCATATGTCCTGTCTCATGCTAGTAGAACCCAAAGGCATCCGCTTGCTCCAGGAACATAAAGAGCCTCAGACCATCATATTGGTCATACGGATCATATGACCTAATATAAATGATACTGGTATTTGGCATATCAAATACAACACGGGCAGCTTCCCAGGCTTGCCGGCGGGTGGCATACTCTTGTAGTCACCTCTAAATAAAGCATTTATTGATGAACCGCACTGCCACTGAGTGGCCACGCCAGCCAGGCTGTGATAGTCTGGTCTGCTGGGTGGAGTTGTGATGAGAGGGAAGTCCGGATGTGGAAAATGGCGGCCCCCATGGAGTAGAGGGGGTCGCCTGGCTTGTTGTGGGGCTCTGCTGGGGTGGCAGGCCAGGGCTAGAACCCACCATGCCTCCCGGGCACCTCATGAGCAGCTGGGCACAGGGAGACAAGTAGCAGCTCTGCCCCTTGTCTAAGAGTCTCTGGTTCAGCATACCTGGGCCGGATTGAAAAAAAAAAACTGCTACAGGGTGGGTGTCAATGATCTGAGCTGTGATAGACTGGTCTGCTGGGTGGAGGTGTGAAGAGAGGAAAGTCCGGATGTGGAAACGGCAGCCCCCATGGAGTTGGGGGGGGTAGTCTGGCTTGTTGTGAGGCTCTGCTGGGGTGGCAGTCCAGGGCTAGAATCCGCCATGCCTCCCGGACGCCTCATGAGAGGCTGGGCACAGGGAGAGCAAGTAGCAGCTCTGCCCCATGTCTGAGAGTCTCTGGTTCATCATACCTGGGCCATATTGAAAAAACAAACTGCTGCAGGGTGGGTGGTTGATGATCTGGGCTCTGATAGTTCGGTCTGCTGAGTGGATTTGTGATGAAAGGGAAGTTCGGAAGTGGAAAATGGTGGGCCCCATGGAGTAGGGGGTGTCGTCTGGCTTGTTGTGAGGCTCTGCTGGGGTGGCAGTCCTGGGCTAGAACCTGCCATGCCTCCTGGGCGCCTCATGAGCAGCTGGGCACAGGGAGAGCAAGTAGCAGCTCTGCCCCATGTCTGAGAGTCTCTGGTTCAGCATACCTGGGCCAGATTGAAAAAAAAAACTGCTGCAGGGTGGGTGTCGATGATCCAGGCTGTGATAGTCTGGTCTGCTGGGTGGAGTTGTGACAAGAGGGCAGTCCGGATGTGGAAAACGGTGGCCTATATTTTAACTATATTTTAATCTGTTTTATTTCACATACTATAATGTTAAAATTCATGTATCAAGCATGTGTCAATAGTTAAATATACATATAAGGAACACTTCACAACTTTGAATGTGTTTATAAGTACTAGGTAAGGATCCAATTTTAGTATATGGGCTGCCAAATGTCCACTGTATGCACATTTTCTTTAGAAAAATTTTATTAAAGAACCATAATTTACAAAGTCACTGACAGTTGCACTTTAGTTATACTATAATTCAACACCAATCACATTATCAGTATTAACTTCTCTGCACCAATGTTTCCCTCCTCATCCCAACCCCACTCCACCACATATGTCAATTTGAAAGGCACATTACAATGTTTCAGTGGTTGCTGCCTGCTTAGATATCATGTATTCAGTTCTGTTTCATCTGTGTTTTTGGTATATGACTATACTCCTCACAAATATCACCAGTATAACTGAAGCTCTGATGCCTGTTAGCCCATTACTTCTTGTTCTCTTCTTACCCCCTGGATTTATTTCCATCTGTTTGTCTTCTCTCTTTCTAAACACTGGACTCAAAGATGAATTAAGCATCCCCTTTACTACAATACATTTCCTCATCCAGCATTTCGTGTTAATAAATGTGATCATCCTGTGTTTGACTTTCTTTTTTATGACTTATTTCATTCAATATATCTTACACTTCCAGCCATGTTGCAGAAAATTGCATGACTCAATCATTCTTTTTAGCTGCATAGTATTCCATTTGTTACTATATATATATATATATATGCCATATATCAATAATCCATTTATTTGTTGATAAACATTGACGTTGATTCTATATCTTAGCTATCTTACTGAACAATAAATAACGGTATGCAAAGTCCTTTTGAAAGAGTATTTTTATGTCCTGGGGTAGATCCTCAAAAATGGAGTTACTGCATTCCATGACAGTTCAATTCTAAGTTGACTGAGAACGCTCCATACTCTTTTCCAGAAGGTTTATTCCAGACTAGTTTTCTTTATCTTTAACTTAAAAAACATAGAAAAAACTAAAAACTGACTCCTGATGGCTGATTTTCAGTGCTGAATATTTAATTTCGTAAACAGAATTTATGAAACAGTTTGTGATCTCTGAATTCCTTGATAACTGCAGTGGCTATATATTGTATGCTCTAAATGCAATATAGTTCTAAGATTTATGCATTTGTTATAATCTTGTCAAAATTCTGAGTGAGGTACTCTGGGATAAGACTTGGGTCCTGGCAGCAACCCTAAGTGTCTGGATTCTAATTTACATTCATTGCCGTGCCCTGCAATATTATGTTAGGTTGGTGATTTGTAGCCCTGGGTAAACATGTTTGAAGAATATATTTATAATTAGTGCAAAGTGTAGAAGTCTCTTCCTTAAACTTTTTTAGTACTTCTCTATCCTGAAGCATCTTTAGCTAGTCTGGCTACATGATTAGTTTAGGATAAATCTTTTCCAAGTTCCTCCTCCCCGGTTTACTTTTACAACATAGCCTCATTATTAAAAGAAACTATAGACTAACACCCTGACCATATACTCTGCTTATCCATGATTTAAGTAACTGTTCTTCCCTGTAGGTTGAGATCTAACCCATCTCGAAGACCAACCCTGACAAAGTCAATTATATCCATATTCAGTCTCCAGAGGACCTATCTTTAGGCCACAGTCACTGAACTATTGCCTTGACCCTGACCTTGAATCCTTTTTCATTCATTGTGTTTGTATATCTGCCTCATAATTGCAAGGTTAACAAAAGTTAGAGTGAGACAAAGTAAAAGCACTAGTGAGATCCAGAGCATGTAAAACTAAATATGACAGGAAAAATAGATAAAGAGGAAAGGAACAGAAAATTTAGATTTTTTAGCAAAGTGCAATGTAAATGACTAGGGAAGATGCCTCAGGGTTAGTACAATGACTCAGCTTGATCCTAATAAATAATATTAACTGAAATGTGGGTTAGTTAACCTCTCGTTCATAATCCGGATCATCTAATGGATGGATAGTAATTTTGACTATTAACCTAGATTATTTATATAAGTTATTTAGCACAGCTTTTAACACTATATTGCAATTAATATATATTCACAGTATGCCACATTATACATTATATTATAGTATATTATATTTATAATTTATATTTATATTATATTATATCTGCTTATTATATTATATTATATTAAATAATCATTATTAAGTACTTAATATATTTTATTATTATACCATAAATATCAGGAGCATAATTATTATTTCCAGATCTCCTGCCCATCTTATCTTAGTTGCCTTTTGCAATCAGGTCTTTCTTCTTTAGTATTAAAGGACTAATGTTTGTGCAGGCTAATATCCAGGAAGGAAATTTTCTGCATTCAGAGTTATGCAGACAGGAAGTGACGAAACAGCAGAATGAAACTGGGCAAGAAAACTTTAACATTATGAATATCAAGAGTTGACTGAGAAGAAAGCCAGCAATCACAGACCAACATCTAGGAAAGGCATATTAAGCACAAGTTATGAGTCAGGAGATATAAAGGAAAAAAGATGATAAATCTATACTCCATCTATAAATTATTCTATGCCTTAAATTCATAACCATAATCTTCCTAGTGTTCAAGTTATTACAAAAAGTGTCTGGCTATGTCTCCTATACATGTGTGCTGCCAAGTGCTGTTGTTCAACTATATTTTAGTTTGGTTTATAGAATACCTTTCATTTATTCATTCAGAATCTAATTGTTAAAGTCATTAAAGCCAAGCCCCAAGTTAGGCATGAAGGTGGCAAATAAAAAAAACAAGACAATAAACATAAAATTACCTATGTAGGACTAAGAGACTATGGAGATAAAAAACCAAGTAAAATTACTAGACAGTGAGATAAAAAGCATATGAATTTTATATGCAAAGTCAGTGGAATTAAGAAGAAAATAACAACTCTGACTGTTGTGTCAAAGATTACTCATTTAATTACATTTTCTACTAGATAGGTCTTAGAGGAAAAGGGAATGTGGGATAATTAGAGAATCCTGGTTCAACTCACTTCTAATTTTTCATTGCTAATCCAAGGCCTTAATCAGGCATGGCTAAAGGTGGTTTTGAAATTTAAACCTTGACTTTTTCATTTTATCCCAGCACTATTAATTATATACAGCTGCCAAATTATTCCCTTTAATGTAGAATAAATAGCATATAATTCTCAATGTTTTCAACTGCACCAATGCATCATCAAAATTAAGAGCATTTTTATTCTCTCCATGGATCATGTGTGTGGGAGAGAGATATATAACAGAAAGGAAAAAATGAGTAAAAAGCAATTGAAAGAAAAAGTGTTCTGCTTCAGAAATCTATGCAAAGTTCAGAGAGATAAAATGGGATTTAAAGGACTATGTTTCCAAATGGATAGAACTCTGGATTTTTCTACGATGTAAAAAACATAGAGTCTTGGTCTGGGCCATCTGAACAGTCGAAGAAATTACTAAAATCCAATTGTTGTCATATTTCAGTTTGACTTGAAAAAAAATTTCAAGGAGTGAACATTGAACATGCTGTGTGATTCTCATCCGATTCACAACTGGAATGGATAATTTTAACTTAAAAGTTACAGATACCTTGCTTTTTGCCCCATGTTCTCTGCTTTCCTAAAGATGACTCCTTTAGGAGTCACTTGCTCTCCCTGTACCCAGGAGAGATGGCGGGTTCTAGCCCTGGCCTGCCAGCCCAGCAGAGCCTTGCAACAAGCCAGAAGACCCCCACTCCATGAGGGCCTCCATTTTCCACATCTGGACTTCTCTCTCGTCAGAACTCCACCCAGCAGACCAGCCTATCACAGTCAGGCTCATCGAAATCCACCCTGCTGCAGTCTTTTTTAATCCGGCCCAGGTATGCTGATCCAGAGACAGACATGGGGCAGAGCTGCTACTTGCTCTCCCTGTGTCCAGCCGCTCACAAGGAGCCCAGGAGAGATGGAGGGTTCTAGCCCTGGCCCGCCAGCCCAGCAGAGCCTTGCAACAAGTCAGATGACCCCCCCACTCCATGAGGGCCTCCATTTTCCACATCCGACTTCTCTCTCATCAGAACTCCACCCAGCAGACCAGCCTATCACAGTCCGGCTCGCTTGGCGCAAGCAGCGAGCGGTTCATCATTAAATGCTTGACTTAGAGATGACTGCAAGAGTATGCTACTTGCACGGCAGAGCCTGGCAAGCTACTCGTGTTCTATTTGATATGCCAAATACCAGTAACAATTATAGACCTCATTCCAGAGTGGATTGTGGCTCTTTATGTTCCTGGAGCAAGCAGATGCCCTTGGGCTCTACTAGCATGAGACAGGACATATGGAGATGTTACTGGGGCCTACTCGAGCAAATCGATGAACAACGGGAAGACAGTGATACAGTGATACAGTGATACAGTGACTCCTTTAGGAAATATATTTTCAGAAACAGTTATTTCAGAAGGATATCAAAGTTCTAAAGGCAACACGAGGGGAAAAATTAAAAACCCATTTTTTGACTTGAAAGTATCTCATCCCTTCTTTTCTTTCAGGAGTACAGAAAAGAGAAAGACAAAGAGAATCTGTCCCTGAGGAGAGCATCCCAGCATAACTATGTCTCCTGTGCCAGGAAGTGGTGTCAGATTCGCAAGTCATCCTTGATAATAATGGAGAGTCCTCACCCCATTATTGAAACGTATTGTTTCCACTATATAGAGTTTGATAGGCTTATAGCGTTTCAGTGATTAACTCAGCCAAATCCAAAGTCATGCCTCACACTGCCCAGTAATTCTCCAGCAGGGCATCCTGCTTGCCTGATAGGAACTGCTGGAGAACTGTCAGACTCGCCACTTTATAGAGCAATAGGAGAAAGTTAGTTAAGAAAAGATAACAGTAAATTCATACCTGTTTATAAAAAGCACTGAGATATAGGCATATTCTGTTTTGGGCAAAGATGCCAGTACATGGGGTCAAGTCTGGTATATTACCTGGACTCAAGGTATGACATTCTGGACACTCAGTTCCTAGCCTAGAGTATCTGAAGAGCAAAGCATTTATGCTTCGTAAATCTGATACCACTTCCTGGCACAGGAGACATGG
Organism: Cryptotis parvus; assembly: GCA_021461705.1. NCBI lineage: Eukaryota > Metazoa > Chordata > Mammalia > Eulipotyphla > Soricidae > Cryptotis > Cryptotis parvus. Next base: position 91,990 of record JAJIBD010002208.1, read on the forward strand.
GTTATACTGGATGCTCTCCTCAGGGACAGGAGGGTTGGCGCTCTGAACATTCTAGGTTCAGTGAGTGATATGGGATGAGAATTGAAAATATATACTAAGTAAGAAAAAAGTAGACCAAAAGTTGATAAATATTGAACATAGATGGAATTGCTCATCTATACCCATTGCTCTCCAGTCAATTTCATAAGAAATATTCCTGTCTTAGATAACTAGAATAATTGATATGTTATCATGTAAAACATGGGAGTCTTACATATTTCCGCTATCTCTACTTAAAAACAGGCAACTGGGGACTTTTTAAGTGATAGCGTAGCTGTGCAAGGGCGTTTGCCAAAGACACTGCCAACCCAGAATCTATCCCTGGCATTCCATATGGTGCTCCAAGCACAGTCAGGAATAATTCCTAAGTGTAGAACCAGAAGTAACCCCTAAGCATCCCTGGGTGTGACACAAAAGCCAAAAAATTAAATAAAGAAATAAAAATTCGGGGCGGACGATAGTCCAGCGGGTAGGGCGTTTGCCTTGCACGCGGCCGGTCTGTGCCGGCCTGGGTTCGATCCCGGCATCCCATATGGTTCCCCGAGCACCGCCAGGAGTAATTCCTGAGTGCAGAGCCAGGAGTAACCCTTGAGCATTGCTGGGTGTGACCCAAAAAGCAAAAAAAAGAAATAAAAATTCTTGGTCACTTTCCAGCAGGGCCTGAGATGGTTCAGTGGCAGAACCCTTGCTTTCAGGCAGGAGACCCAAGTTCCAGCCCCCAACAGCAGGAGCAGTTCAAAGGAAAAGGAGAACTTTATGCTAGTGTTGTTCAACTTGAATCTTGCCTAAGTGGAATGGTCCAATGTAGATCTAGATTTTATTTAAAAGTGTCCTCCTTGGCGATGAATACTGCATTCATATTTAAGCCAGTGGGCACACTCTAGCTGCCCTATGACAGCTGACCACCTGCTTCCGGTGTTTGCAATTGTCTTTAGAAGGCAATTACCTAACCTTAATTCAAGGTTTGTAAACAACTAAGCTTTAGTAACATTCATTACAATGTAAAAGTGGCAAAAAAAAATAAGGCATTTCTTGGAGATAGCTTTGATCTTTGGAGGATCTTAAGCACATTCTTGTTAATTTTGCTTCACCATAAGCAGTTCCAAAGCACTGTGCGCTCCTAGTAGCTAGAAAATGCAGCTGGACGAGTAGTAGGGCAGGAAAATCTCAGAACTAAAGGCCCAGGCAGTGACTTCTTTGAATGTATTCCTCTAATGGGCTAAGCCAACTTATTTGCTGCTTCTGAAAACTCAAAGGGTATTTTAGATAGAGGGTTTATGGTTGAATTGAAAAATATAATAAAATTTTGATTTTTGCAAAAAGCAAATTAAATTGACCATAATGTGGAAAGAACTTAATATTCTGCCTTTCAGAGAGTGAAGAAAAATGTGAAATACAGGGAGGGAGAGAGACCTGGTAGTGTCATATAAGAGAACGGACCACATTTCTCACATGATTTATTCATCCTGTACCTTCATGAATGATATTATGTAACCTCTTTGTGTCTCCGTTTCCACACCTAGTAAAAGTAATGGGATAGTGAAAGTGCTTCTTCACAGAGTTGTTGTAAAAAGTTATTCAAAGCACTTAGTTTTTAGTGTTTTGAGTAAAAATGCTGGGACTTCCTAAATGTTATACGGGATAGATTTTTCTACAGTTTAAAAAAACTTCTGTTTATCAACACAGGTTTGTGCTTCACCTTTAGACTGTAAGAAAAAATTGCAGTAAAAGAGATAAGTGGTCAATATTTATGATTTCCTGACCTTGGATCTGTACAACAGAGCTCAGAGAATGACCCGGCACTTACTCTGAACTCAGAATCTTTCTGTTAGAACTTTCACATTCCAAAATAACCAACTACTTATATTGAGCAATCCTTTCCCTGAGCCAGAATGTGATAATACCCCTCTCCTCAGAGGAAAGAACCAGGAGATCTGAATTCCAAACATTAGAGAAGCTGTTGAAATGTTAAATGACTATGTGTCCATGCAGGCAGGAACAAAGATAAAGAAAAGGGGTGAAAATAGGGGGGAAAGATGCAAATTAAAACTTTTTCATAGAGGTGAAAAAATTTGTATAGACTCACCTTGGTCATTCTCAAACCTGCTTATGACCACAGACTACCAGGCGGAGGCTGGATATCAAAGTTTACATTTTCTGACTCCTCTTAATCTAATCTGATAGAGTATCACATGTTATCCATTGTGTCCAAGACTATGCCAGTTTGTAATTTCATTTCCAAGTAATGACTCACTAAAGGAAGCCTCATTGTGGCAGCTAGAATCTCCCAGGCAATGAAGAGTGGATGTTTCCAAGGTTACCAAGTCACTGTCAGTTCATGCTAAATGGTCATGCTAAAGGGTAAACAGAGATGAGAGGAGAAAATGGCGGCCTCTAGAGTAACAGTGATATGCAATGCATAGTCTCTGAGGGAAGCAGCCCTGAGTTTTGCTTCAGAGTTCCTCCCGTAACACTTGCCTGTCTGTCGCTGTGTCTATGTCCTGCCACTCGAATGCACTTATATCCCACCTGCTCTGATTTGCTCACTGAGATTTTTGGCTTGTTCATTCCCTCTCTATGAGAGTCATCTGGCAAGCTAGTGCTATGTTGGCATCCCTCTGTGTAACTCATTTTTAAAGCCCAAAGAAAGAGGATTTTACTAGGTCAATATGGTGCCATATGGGGCGACCATGCTGGGCAGAACTATTATAACGGGGCATTTCTAAAGATAGCTAGGTTTTGTTTTGTGTTGTTTTGTTTTGTTTTGGGGGAGGTGAGGGGGACAGCAGTATTAGACCCACAGTCCTGGCATTTGTAACAAGATTATTTAAAAAAACATGCTAACTTTTAATAGTCGAATTACTCATTTATATTTCAGATTGCTTTGGATTGGTATGTGACTTCAGTGTGTGTTTTGGATGGTAAAGAATAGCTAATTAAGAGAAACCTTTCTGGCATGATAGATAGCTTCAGAAAGATAAGCTAGAAGAAAAGAATAGCCATCATAGGAACAGAGTCTGGGAATTTATGAGAACATTAAGGTTCCTTTATTGATTTATTGATTGATTGCATTTCTTAAGTTTATTATATCACTGTGATTTATGCAATTACAAAGATGTTCATTATTAGGTTTCTCTCATGCAGTGTTCCAGCACCCATCCCTCCACCAGTGCACATTTCTCATCACCAATATAGCCAGGTTCCTTCCTCCAGTATGCCTCCATAACAGGCACTTTTTCTCCTCTCTCTTTATTTCTCTCTCTCTGTCACACACACATACTTTGTGGTTTGCCATACAAACATTTAGGGATTATTAGGTATATCCCTTTGCCTACATTCAATGCTCAGTTCTAATCTGGCATTACCATTTTCAACAGTTAGTAGAACATTAAGGTTCTTATGTGATCATTTTGTACTCATGAATCCAGACCTCTAAGCATACACACCACTTACAAACAATTTCTTTTATAAATGCTCCGTATGATCAGCAGTTCACAAGAGGATTTTTCTCTAGTCGAACAGGCCAAAACAACCCCTTGTGCAAAGTCAGTGTTTAAACATTCAGCAAGGATGAGCTGGACCACCCAGGCTTCCCCAGACTCCCAGCCCAGCTGCCATTCTGGCTGTCCCCATTCTGGCTCAAGTTCTGTGACTAGGGACACATAGATATTTCGAGATTTCTGACTCTACTACCATCACTATTAATTGCGCCATTATGCATATCTGGAAGGAGAAGCCCATTTTTAGGTTAATGATGGAGATAGTTTGAGAAATTTTTTTCAAAACTCTTTTGCAGCTTCAGGGTTTTATTTAACCTTCAGTTCCCTATCCATAAAAATTATGGATGTGTATGCTATGGGATTTCAATGGAGATTGATAAGTGCACCTACTCCTGAATAACAGGGGTGAGGAGGGTCATTTGGGAGGAGAAACTTCTATGTTTTAAACTAGCTTCAGAGTTAGTAATAATAGAATGTTACTGAGACCATCATTGTGGCCTGACAAGTTTCTTCAACTTACAGCATATTTTAGTTCTCTAATTTTAAATATGAACACTTAAAATTGTTTCTTTATAGAGTTACGAGTTACTCAGTGATTAATATTATTGTATGGAACTCTCCATTTCCTTCCTAGGGTAGTATATACCTGCACTTTTATGGAGTAGATTTTTCAGTCATAATAATCTTCTCTATATTCATCTGGGCTAGGCAACAATAATGGTAACTTATAGTTCAGAGTCCTGTGCACCTGGCTTCAGGTTTGACAATTAAGGAAGTTAGTCTAAGGGTAGCAGCATCTAATTTGCAAAAATGACCTTGCTTCCCCAACCTTGAAGGGCAGGAGCTAAGAGTCCCATTGACTGTCATGATGTGCTGTCTCCATATCTGTCCTGTGCTTAAGTAGAGCAGTTATGTTCAAGCTGACTTCACCTCCCATGCTCAGCTTAGCTATCTTGGGCACAATATAACACTTTCATAACAGGGACATAAGTTGGCTGCTAATAGTCTGGGGCAACTCCCTTCATTTTACAAATAGAGAGAAAAAAATGACTTCTTCCAGTCCCAATGGGTCTGAGGAAGGCTTGCTGAGAAGCTAAGTGGAAATCTACGAGCCCAGTGAACTGCAAGCACAACATTGGTGTTCACAACCTAGATGCTCACAGGTGGGAAACCAAAATAGCCTAGAATCATAAAGTCTGGCTTAAGGGAGAGGTCAATAGTCTGATAAGAATCATCAAGAATTCATATCCATGGCATTGTAAGTGATTAAAAGTATTCACATATTATCTAAACTTGATCTCAACTTAAGCAAACAAAGTTCATAGAGATCTGTCTTAAAGCAATGATATATAGATGGGAGGGGAGATTAAGTGGGGAGGGAAATTTGAATGATTCTGATAGATAGAGAAACACTTGGACTAGAATTTGGAAGATTGTTTATAAGATCAATTGCATATGATTCATTGAAAATGCTCAGTTATGGAGTGGAATTGCCTTGTTTTAGAATATATGTTGCTTGAATGTTCACAATCATCTTAAAGAAAAACCTCCAGAAATAAGATGTCAACAACTTCATTTTTGTAGCCTATATTGATGACTGTAAAAACTCTTTGGCATCAATAAAACTTGAGTGATTGCCTTCTCCAATTGTCCAAAATGAGAAGCAGACCCAAGCAGGCACTGTTCTGCCAATGGAGATTTCTCTTAATTATCTCTGAACCTTATTTGCTACAGACTTAGTAAACAACTGGAGCCTTTACTATTTATTCATGACCTCATGCACACACACATGCCCATGTTCACATGTGTCTGCACACGCATGCATAAAATACACACCTATCAAGATAAACTAGCAGGGTTGGGCTTAGTGGGAAACACAACTATTGAGCTTACTAGGTAAAATTACGGACAGTTTACAGAACAGATATAAATTCTATGCCAGAATCTTTATCACATGGGGCCCTATTTGCTAAGAGGTCCTCAGTCTTTGTGTTTGTATAAATGAGGGGTTGAATTACTCAAAGTGATTCGCCTTCTCAAACCACACAGAATTCTTCTTTTCGCAATAAAACCTCAAGACTCCTAAATCTCAGAAAAGTACAAAAGCCTCGTCCCTCAGGAGTAAAATAGAAAGCTAAGGAGAAAGAGCCAAGAACATTATTTTCAGCTTTCTGGGGACCGCCTTCCTGTTCACATACTGGTCATGATTTCTAAAGGATTAGGTTAAGGGTCCAGTTTACCTCACCAAGATTAAAAATGTGAGGCCAAGAGGTGGCTGTCTGGAGCTGAGCAGGACTAAGGAGCTGCACAAACTTTCTGAGCCAGACCCATGATGCCATTTTATGCATGCTGAAATCTAGAGAGCCGGAGATAATTTTCCAAAAGGCCAATTTTTTGAAGGGCAGAAGTTGAAGGGAACAAATGATGCTTCATTTCTCCAAGGATTTTGTAGATTATTAGATTACCATTTCAAGACAGGAACATTCTGACATGATGTAGTATTTGGACTCAAGAGTGGAAGGCTGAGTCAAAAGCCAATTTGTGGAGTTTGGATGTTAGGGAAAGCTATTTCTTTTCTCACAACCTGCTTGTTTTCTTCCCTTCATTGATTCATTACTTCTAAAAACCCTAACACTTTTACCATATGACTGCTATTACTCTCTTTATCTTCCTAAGTCTCCTTGTAGGGATCAACTCGTGGTCAAACAAGTTAATGAGCTCAATAGGGACTATCTCAGGCTTTGACCCCAAGCCAATGTTCAACTGGCCTTTACCCCAAAATCCATTTTCTTTTTCTTTGTCTTCTTTCTATTGTGGTATTTGTCATTAAATGAACCTCTGCAATTTTCTGTTATCTTGCTATACTTAGAATTACCTAGGCAATGATGTTTTTGCCTATATGAAATCAAAGTTTCTATGAAGATTAAATAATTTAGTTAAAAAAGACACTATTTGGGTAGAACGCTCTTAACTACTTGAGCTCTTTGAAAATAAAGAAGAGTTTTTTTTTTTTTTGTTTCTGTTCTCTTGTTTTCATTTTGAGGTCAAAACCAGTGGTTCATTTCTTGATGAAAACTGAAAATAAAAGTTTCCTTATCAAAAGAAAAAAAAACTAGTGGTTCTCAGGTCTTACTCCTGGTTCCATATTCAGGATTGACTCTTGGCAGGTTATGGGGGATCATAAGGTTTACCCTGTCTTCCTAGTTGTATGTTGACTATGTTGACTTTCAAACACCAAACGGCTTATTTCACCAAAAGACACTACAAAATTTTGTCTCAAAGGAATGAGGAAAAGGTCCAGCTCCAACTGAGGTTGTCGATACTGCCGGACAAGGGCTCTTTCCAAATAAGTCGAAATATGGAACTGCCTGGCATACTTTTGTTTAAAAATACGATTCATTTTTTAAGTTTGTCATTGTTTCCTTAAAATCACTTTCCTTCCTTTGCTTCCTGTACATAAAGAAATTTCACACTCATACAACTTGAAACACATTGCAATACAGATTGTGCATGATGTCACCACATAGAAGACCTCCTTGCAGGGGAATTCCAAGTTAAAGGCTCTGCTTCCCTTACAACCCACTTCCAATCTGATGGCACTGTTCAGCCAATGAAAAGGCCGACCAGGCCACCATGCTGGAAGTGGTAACTGAACATACTGTCAGGGAAAGAAAGGGAAGCAACAAAAGAATCTTTCCACTGACACCTTCTCCAGATGTCATTTTGTTTTTATGGATTGCCTGAGATAACACCGTTCTTACTGTTTTTCATATTGTTATTATTGATTTTTGAAGCAATAGGAAGTTCTTAAGTGAATTTCTACAAAGATTTAAAAAATTACTGCAGGAAAGAGAAAAATCATCAAGGATACAAGCAACATACTTTGTTTATAATTTTTAGATGGGAGAAGCGTCATAAAAACTTTGAAACCTTGCATTCTCCTCTCTTCCTAATAAGAATAAATTTTGTCCTCTACTGATAAAATACTTTTGCTTAAATACCATGTTGACTAAGATATTTTTACACTCCTCTCCTTCCCAGGAAGAATTATTCTTCATTGGTAGCTTTATTATTTGCTTCATTTACCATAACTTCTGCACCACTAATTAGCCTTGAGTTATCTGTGTAAACCACACTTCTGGAGTCATGCAATATTTCATGAAGTCCTATAATGCTGACAGTTCCTGAAAAAAATTAAATGATCCTGAAATCATGTAATAGAGAAACTCTATTGCTTGAGAGAATAATCTATTCATGGTCTAGCTGAAAATGCTTATTCAAGAGAGTCCACTACGTGATTGGAAGGACAGATGGTGTGCTGAATTTTAGGTAAGGGTATCAGTTATATAAGCCCTATTTATATTCAGTCACACAAGTATATTTATCAACAGTCACAGGGCTGTAATCGCTACTTTGTGAGTTTTTAACCTCGTGTTTTTCACAAATTTTGTATTATTGTATTTTGTGGATGCAGAGATTATAACAAAAAGACAGACTACAGTCCTTAAAACTCTTTTACTTTTTCAGATAAAGGAACTTGAAAAAAAATGTATGTCTCTGATGATTACTTTAAAAATATTTAGTACGGCAATCTCTTTATCTATCAAGTTTGCTAGCATTTAGTCAGCATTTACTGCCCTGGTGTTCAAAAAAGGATATAACATATAGTCCCCTGAGTCCCTCCAGAAGTGACCTCTGAGCACAGAGCCTGAAGAAAGCCCTGAGCACACAGGGTGTACCCTGCCCCCACCCAAAGGAAGAAATAACTAAACTGAATGAAACAATGATGAGAAGACCCCAAGGAAGAGTGAGTGTTTATGGAAGCTGATGACAAAAAGAACATGTCTTCTCAGCAAATCATGTGCATGGTGTCCCTTGTGCCAGTTCCCGGGAACACAAACAGAAAATGATCTTGAATTTAAACTCTGCATGTAGCTCCCATTCTGACACTCAAGAGGGAGAGCCAATAGCACTTAAATATAACATTTGTTCATACTGTTGGTAGAGAACTCCTTGTCAGCATTTGAGACATTGATGCCATAATACTACATTTATACTGACATGAATTTATTAGTAATTTTGTGAAAGGGAGCAGTGGGAACACAACTGAGTTGGGGACCAACTCTATTCCATTTGGGAAGGAAAAAATAGGCTTATAAGAGAGAAGGCAAGTATGAAGCTAAAGCAAGCGGAACAATTATGTATTTTTCATGTAGAAAGTGATTGTATAAGCAATCTTGATAGAGAAAAACTCAATGGACAAGCAACAAAAGCATGGTAGGGTTTGAAGTGTAGCTAGAGAACAAGTTTTGAACAAACACATAGAAAGAAATCAGATTGGAAAGATGTGGAAGGCCAGACCTCAGAGGACATGAAGGACATACTGTGAAGTTTGTAGTTCACTAGAAAGTCAAACAATTAAGGAGAATGAATGATCTCATACCCCTCAGGGGTTTTAAATCACAGCAAAAAGGGAACATTGTATGCACGACTTATTTAAAATATCTTAAAATATTACCATTTTATCTTTATTCTATATTTATTGTAATATTTTAAGATAACTTTAATCATAAGTAAAATGGATACTCCAGATAATATACCTTTATCTCTCAAGAGACTTCAAGTGTATTGTAACTCAAAAAATACCCTCCATCAAGTGATCTGTGCAAATTCAGTTTAAGAGGAATAGTCATATGAAATTTCAACATATTCATAAGAGGAATAAAGTTAATAGGTTGAGAGACAAATTATATTGTGATATTTGGAGTTGGTGAGGTGTAGCGGAAGATATGTCATAGTGAAGAATGTTTTGGAGCACAAAAATAATAAAAGAGAAAAAGGAGCAAATAAGATGTAGGATGTTGAATCCTATGCCCTCCATTTGAGTAAGGAATGTAGAGGAAGTAAACAAAAAGGAATTGTTTATAGCAAAAAGAGGCAATTGATTTAGGCTTTCAACTTGGTGCAACATCAGATCATTGATAGATGTTAGAGAAGGCAACAGACTAGCTGGTTAGTAGGATCTGGGTGAATATTAGCACTTAGACATAGTAGCCTTGCCATTTTCAGGATGGAAAGCTGATTCAAGTCAACTCCCAAAGAGCAACCAGTGTATTGGTATTTTTAGTGAGTTGGGCTGTAGAGAGGGAACCCATGATTTTTGTTTTTTTCCTGCAAAATTTGATTTTGTAAGGAAGTCAGGATGAACATTTTATTGCAATCACAGCTAGAGAATACTTGGTAAGTAGTAAGCCGAACTGAGACTACTCTGGTTTATCTATAGCATAGGGTCAAGAGAAATAAGACACTGAAATAAGAAAAGGTAGGTTAAGGCTAGTGGTGAAAGTTCAAGAGGTTTGAAAGTCCAAAACTTTATGAGCAGGGATATGTCAGATCTAGGAACAAAACATTGTCAAATTAGACCAGAGGAAGTATTTTTCGTAGAGTAACTGGCAACATGTGGATAGCTGAAGGTAGCTGTATAACATGGTGGGAAAAGCAATGACAACTGGTATCAGTCAGAGGTGTCAGGCAAAGTATCAATGACTCTACTGACACGGAAAAGCTAGCTATTTAGAATAAATACTAACATGGTTACTATACCACCATATTATAAGGAGAAATATGAAGTTTTGCCAGAAAATCAGTTTGAGGAAGAGGGAGAACACAATTGCAGAGGGCATACAATTTGCCTCTTAAGAGTGCAAAAGATAAGGAAGAAATGCAGAGGAGCTCTGCAATAGTTGTGACAAAATGTCAACAAACAAGAGAGCAAAGATTTCTTGATTAAATGTAATTCTGTCCCTCTCATGTTCTGTCACAGGACAAAAGAGAAAAGTGAGGGGATTCAGAGTCAGCAAAACCTTGTGAGCTGGGAGCATGCGGGTCACTGAGAAGCAGTGCTGGCTTTAATTTGCCGTTCATAAACTTGGCACATTTTAGTCTTTGCACCAATCACTCTCCGCCAACTTAGGGACCATTTATCTTACTTTTCTATAGCAATAAAGCTAACCAAAAAAATTTAAAAGCAAAAGAAAATAAACAGTCACTTTCCCATTAGTGCTAAATGTTGGTAGAGAAAGATGGCGGCAAAGGTATTTCAGAGCCTTGCCCTCCAATTTAAGGTTCAACAGATGCTAATTTACCTTGGACCATAGACTTCCAGAGCCAGTAGTTAAGACCACCCACATTCCTTTAGCAGCACAGGGCTAACTCCTCACTAGAATGTCAAGACAGGCACAAGAGTTCCCTCATGCCCCCAGCAGAGAGAGCATTATAGAGCACATTCCAGCCCAGTCAGATGTCTATGGTTCTCTGATGGCTTTTGATGGATTCCTCTCCAGTATCCCCAGGGGAAACACAAAGCTTCCCTGATCAAATATTTATCAGCCTCTGCCTATAAACTTCTGACCATGGAATGCTCAATCCCATGATCAACCTGTCATCTTTGAAACCTCTTCTCTATTAGAACTTATTTTTTGTTCAATAAAATATCATCTCCCCATCACTTTTGCATGAAACTGCTTAGGAGGGTCATGTAGAAGATAGTTATTAGGTCATGCTTTTTGGTATGTTTGAGCCAGTGACCTTATATTGCTAGTGCAGGTACTTTAAATGAGCCCACAAAAAGTGAGTGTGGATTGATAAAGACTGTCTATTAGAGCTCAATTCTCAAGAATTGAGCATTGAATATTTATACTTTCATCTCTGTGGCATCCCAGCTCAACTTCTACCCGTCAGTTCATTTGGTAGGTTGATGTGTGTATGTGTGTGTAGCGCAGGAATACTTTCCTTCTAATTATGACTATTTTGCCTCTTGGGTAAGCAGGTCACCTTGGCAGGCTGCCAACTGCTATGAAATATAAACATCTTGTTTGGGGAGGTGCTGGTCAGAGCTCATTTATTTCTGCTCAGTGGACTTGGCTCAGCAGATGCAAAGCTGACTCCCAGGTCATTTTCCCCCACTTTTCTTCTGCTCTGCTCCACTCCATCTGCAGTCATTCCTCCTGGTTGGAAAAAAAATGCAAATGGAAAAGCCACATGGTCTCCTCCTCAGCTCTTTATTCTTGGATTCTTTGATGCTATGTATAGGAACACATAAGCTCCAACTCCTGGTAGTGGGATTTTTTTTTTGTGGTCACAAACATCCTTCATAAGTCACAAATGCAGATCTTCATTTGCTTTTGGAAATATACCAACATGCATCCCACCAGTAGCCTCCTCTAATTTTGTCTAGAATAGTTGCATGGTGCTGGATACATAGCAAAGTACACAGGGTTCTTCCCTTGTTGCTCACCTAGCCTTCATCCCTGGCATCCACGCTGGTCTCTTGAACCCTGCACCAGTAATCCTTGAACGCAGAGCCAGGAACAATCCCTGACTGCTACCAGGTGTGGCTCAACAACCAAAAATTAAACAGTAAATTCTTTTCTTTTGTGCATTTTCTTCCATTCTTCAGAAAATAAGGGATTTTTTTTCTTATTTCATTGGTGCTAAAATTTTTTCATATTGGTCTTTTAAGCTTAGAAGGTGCATTGCAAGATGGGAGCTATGTAAATAAGTGTACTACAAGTACAAACAACTTTAGCTTTATTTTTGGGGCGTCTTATTTGGCTCATATATATCGATTTCTATTATTTATTATTAATTTTAACTTTCTCAATATTTAAATTTCTTAGGATTTTTTTTACCGAGTGCCATTTATATGAAAGTATTATTTCCACCCTTCTTTGAGAGGGGTAATGATTAGAAAGCAAAGCAGAAAGTTTCTAGTATTCACTTGCGATATTCTGCATCTTTTTTTCTTTTATGTGTTTTCTTTTACATAGACTATAATTTAATATTACTTAACTCAATTTAAGTGATTTATTATGTATATATAAATTTTTGGTTTTGTTAATTATATCATCTTGTTTTAACTCTCCTCTTTGGTATGCTTTTAGTGTTTTCTTTTTGATTTTCCTGGGATATTTGTTTTGTTTTTATTTTCTTCCAGCAATTTGGAAACATTTCCTGCTTCAATTTTCATTCTTGTACCCCTTAAATGGTTTTCCAAAACATGCACCCTTTACTTCTACTAATTGTCAAAATCAAGAAAATTATTAACAGTTTACTCCCCAGTTAGATATAGAATTTTCAAAATTATTTACTCATGTGTTTTTATTAGCATGATTATTTTATTATCCTGTTATTTATATGTAATTATTTATAATTTAATATATACTTTTAATTACTTTCTTATCAACCATACGGTTTGCAAATTATTCGATGTCCAGCCCTAAGTGTGTACCTAGCACTAATGATAGCCATGACTTTTGATATTTTAATTCACTTATTCCTAAATGTTTATTTTTGACTAATATTCTATCACAAATTTTCCAAAAAAAGGCACATAGATTTTGGATATTCAAGTGTGTCTTTATACTATGTTCTTAAACATTGAATATAGACATTTGACTATCTCTCACTCTCTAAGGTATTGTACGAATTCCTGAAGAGTGTTTCAGTACTCATTGTTGGAAGAAATGTTCTAAAATTTTGGAAATATTATTATTCCAAATACATTCCAAGGTAACTTTCCTTTCTTCCCGAAGAGGTAATTTTGGTCATCTCCTTATTACTGACATCAAAGTACTTGACAGGATATAACTGCAAGAACTTCTTTAAAAAGGATTCATTGTGTCCAAAAAGCAAAAATTTTATTAAATTTATCAATCTCTGAAAATTATTTTCCTTTTCATAATTTATTATTGAGATTTTTCTAGTTTATTGTTGAAAACCAGTGAGAAATGAATACTATGCTGTTCCTTTTATCATTTTTTACTTACTTAGATTTCCCACTTTGATTTCTAGTGATATAACTGAGAAACCACTATCAGTTTCTGGTTTTTAACACTTTTTTCACTGTTTATGGTACATATTTTAGTTCTGTGATAGAACATGACATTTCTATTTTTTAAAAACTTTTTGTTTATTTTAATGTATATTTATAATATACTCAACTTCCACAAACTCAATTTTTCATGTTTACCTCTATTAAATTTTATTATTATTAAACTTTCTTCTAGAATAGTATGTATGTGAGCCAACCCTTGGAGCAATGTTGGACTTGGCCAGGGGCTGGATGAGCCCTTACCAGGAGGTCAGTTCCATTGGTTGCTTCCACGTGGGGCTGGCCAAGCAGTGCAACTCTGGGTCTCCACCTCCATGCCAGCTACCTCGGAAGAGAGACCCACCCATGCCAGACCCACAATTACGTTGGCACACGGCTGGCTGCAAAGCAGCTGCACAATATTCTTAGATAATACTGATTTTAGGATAAGGTCCTTCCCAGGATCTTTCACATTTATATACTGTATACAGTTCTAGACAGGTTCTAACTGATACCTGCCATCCCAGGAAGCCTAGCAAGAAGCCAGAGCAACCCACACATCATGCAGTCATGCATTCTCAACATCCAGACTCCATAATTCCTCAGAGCCCCATCCAAGAGAAAACCTGATCTTTCCCTTTAAGTTTCATCAGTAAATGCTCAAGATGAGAGTAAACCACCTACATGGCAGGCCTAGCAAGCTACCCATGTTTAATTTGTTATGCCAAAAACTAGTAACAATTATGGACTTCAATTCCATGACCTGAAGAATGGTTTGAGGCTCTTCCTGTCCGTGGAGCAAGCAGATGCCCTTGGGCTACACTTGCTTGTGACAAGATATATGGAGATGTTACTGGTGCCTGCTCAAGCAAATGAACAATGAGAAGACAGTAATACAGTGAGTATATATGTATTTGATTTTTTTGTGGCTGACTAATAATTTGTATCTTAGCATTAGAATAATTATTTCCCTCTCTCACAATAACATCCTCTAATTATATAATTAAAATTACAATGGTGGGTGGGAGAAGAGATAGTACAGCAGATAAGGTGCTTGCCTGGCATGTGGCTGACATGGGTTCTATCCCAAGCACCATATATGGTCCCAAAGTCCTGTCAAGAGTAATTTGAGAAAACATGAGCAACTCTGGGTGTGACCTCCCCCAAAAATTACTCTCTCTGTTCCCTACCCATACCAGGGAACATTTCACAACCCCACCCCGTCTTTTTTTTCTGTAAGATATCCAACTGAAGGACAGGTAAGCTACCTCTTGTTAAAATCCTTTTTGTCACTCATAAATCTAATGCATATGGATATATTGGGACTAAAATAAAGTACCCCTTGCTGAATTTGCCTACATAATAGAAACTAAGCTGTGAGTGATACCATTTCACCAAAACTCTTCAGCACCACCCTCAAGAACATCATGCGACAATTAGAATGGAAAGGAATGAGAGTGAAGATAGATGGTCGGCAACTACACCACATCTGCTTGGTGATGACATCGTTCTAATAACACCAAACATTAGCCAAGAGGCACAAATGCTGGCTGATTTCGAAGGAGAATGTGGAAAGATGGTCTACAGCTGAATTTCAACAAAACAATGCTCATGAAAAATGAACTAGTTCCAGAGGCCCCATTCACTCTCAATGGAACAAACATCCCTGAATGCAGCAGTTATGTGTACCTAGGCGAGAATTCAGCATGATGAACGACCTAAATTCTAAGCTGCACAGGAGGAAGAGAGAGGCATGGAACACCTTAAAGAGCATTTGAAGAAATAGCTAAAAGGACAAAGAACCTCCGGCTCCGGGCACATCTCTTTGACTTCATTATTCTCCCTGCATTAATATTTGCCTCAGAGACCTGGGCCCTATGAAAGCAGGATGAGAATGCTATTCGGATCTCCCTAAGAGGAATCAAAAGAGCTATGCTTGGAATATCATGCCTCACTCAAGTGAGAGAGAAGGAAATCTGGAGTTCTGACCTCCGGCACTGTTCCAAAATCAGGGACACAGTCTCGTTTGCCAAAGCATCGAAAATCATATGGGCTGGACATGTAATGTGAATTGGAGATGACCGCTGGACCAGATCCATAACTGACTGATTCCCACAGGATATCAAAAGTTCCCGTGGCTGCCTGTCAGGGAACGGCCGCCAGGGTCCCCCACAGTGTCAGGAAAGAGGTTCTCTTCTACCTCCGAGGACGCCGGGGAGAACAGATGAAAACTCACGAATCCGGTGCAGTCCCAAAAATGGCTTTTTAATAGTAAAAAGCTCTTCCACAGCACTCCAATATAATGAACAAACTTTAGCTCTGGTCCGAACTTAGACCATACAAAAGAGTCTAAGTCTCCCACCAAAGAGAGAGGATCTCACCCGAGCTGAGTCCTACCCAGAAGATGGAGCAAAAGGCCAAAGAGCAAAAAGCCAAAAGCCAAAAGCAAAAGGCCGAGGAGCCAAAAGCCACAGGAGCCAAAAGCTGAAAGCTAAAAGGCCCAAAAGGTAAAAGTGAAGTGTGAAGGGGCCTCAAGTCAGCCCCCTTATACACACCAAAGTAATCCAACCGGGAGGATCATGTCAACAAAGAACTCTAAACAGAGTGTAGTGCCACACCCTATTGCAGGTATACACAAAGGTTATGCCAAGGTCTAATCCTTTCTACCAAGATTATCTCTTATGTAAAACACTGGAGAGAGGGGGCTGGTATAAAGTAATACATCTTAACTTCATGAGCTTCATGTAATCTAGATGGTACCCACAAGGTCCTTCTTACTATTATCTGCACCAGGGTGATTCTGAGTATCTTGTTCTCGTGTACTGAAAGGGTCACACTTGCCTGCTTAGAGCAAACTAGTATGATCCTTCCTATAGTCTTCCTTTAGACACAGTGTAGCCAGGGTGGTAGTCTCCTGGTAAATTCTAACTGTCCCACGCTGGGTGCAGTGGGTATAAAGAGGAGCTGTGCCCAATCTAGAAAACATAGAAGTCTTAGGAGATGTATAAGTCAGAAGTTATTCAATCAAGGTGACTTCTGTAACTGCCACACCCTCTAGCAGTGTTTACATAAAAGAGAAGTCTCATTAGAATGAACCTTGGCTTAAATAAGATTAAGCTGGGAGTGGGCAAAACAACAAATCTCCCAGGTTAGCTAAACCTGTCCTCCAACAGCTGCCCACCTACAAGATGGTTAGACCTCCTTGTCAAGACCCTGAACAAACAGTTCGAAGCTCTTCACATTCCTGAAACAACCAGATGCCATTTGGCTACACTGGCACGTGATTGGGTCAAATGGTAATGTTACTGGTGCCCGCTTGAGCAAATCAGTGAATAATGGGATGTCAAGTGATCAAATGATCAAGTGAAGCTGTGCATAACTGGGAACAGAGCCTGTCCTTCAATTCCTTTTTGCTGAAGACACCCACTACACAACAATAGCCCCAGAGGGAGAAGATCTATTGATTTTGTCTCCATCATCTCTATTTTAGATTTCAGTCCTAAAATTAGATGAATCATCATATGAGAAATTTGACTAAAGTGACAATGTTCCAAATAGATGTAATTGGATGGGCAGCGCAGGGGTATGTTTGAGTAAGAAAATACTTGAACTTCTCAAAAACCAAAACCTATTGAGCCCAGGTCATCAGACTTTCTGTGACCCTGTTAGGTTCTCAGAGGAAGAAGCCAGACTATACTAAACATTTCTTTCCTTATTCCTCTTCAATTCTTTGTTGTTTCAGAGCTTTAGCTATGCACTACCTACAGTACATTCCTAGGAGTTCCATAGCTGAACTTAATGATCAGACTCCTCATATTTAAGTCTAGATGTTTTTAACTTTTTCTTTTTACATCCAGGGAATCATACTGGAACTTGGATGAAATTTATGTAATCAGAAATAGCAAATTTCATTTATTGTATATGCACTGATTTCTTATATAATGTATATTTTTAAAATGGGATCAAATATTTTATTTAATAATTTTATGCATGAATATAAGAATTCAAATTAAACACATTAATGTCCTAAAGCTATAATTCTAAAAATTTTTTGCAAAATATTTGATAGTATATTTTTTCTATTTTATTTTTATTGAGGCAATACTTTAGAAGTGCTCTTTAACCCTCTTCAAAAGTAAATTGTTACACATTAACCACCAAAGTAATGTATCTATTATTTATAATTTTAATGGGATATCTTAAGTTCCATTACATGTCTTCATTTGGGTAGATTATGTCAGTTTGCCTCTTACTTGGCTTGTCAACAGTCTGGCATACCTGAGCATTTCTTTGGGTATATTTAAAGAGAGACAGACCATAGAATTTGTATTTTTTGTTACTTGCACATTCCAACGCATTCACAACTGTCAGAGTGAGAGTGAGTACCACATAATTCTCAGATCTTTGCTTGTCTGAGGTAGGAAATGTCCATGCTTTAAAGGTTGAAAAGACAAAAGGACTGCATTTATTTGTAGCACAATGCAAGATATTTTGGAACAACTGTGCATCAGATGACCAGGCCTCAGATTGGTCATCTCCCACATTGGTTGAGAACTAATCTTACACTACTCTGTCCTTGATATCCATTTTAGTGAAGACACTACACATACACACTTGCCTAGAAGAGTGCATTTATGCTATACAAAGGCTCAATTTCTGGCATCAAAGGGAGTCTGCAATCTTAATACTGACATTTTAAAAAGAAAATGCCCAAACCAAAATAGCCCTTCTTTCCTAGAGTTTTCTTTAGAATTCACCGAAGCCAGACTCTCAAAAAGTGATGACATCCTAAAAGCTTGTGATTAATTTATGCAGTCCCCAAGACTTTGCCCCTCCATGCCACATGGTGAAGCAGTTACCACCACCTGGTTTAGCTCCACAGCCAGACAACAGCTCCAAGAATTCCAGTCATCACTTGAATAGAGATATGCTGCAGTGCAAGGGTTTGCTTATAATGTTATTTTACACAAAGCATTTATCCATTCTCCTATTGGGATACCCTTGCATAAATAATCCTTCTTACCAATAGCTAATTTACGTATATAATTGATTATTGTTTTTCAAATGAGTTTTTCAGTTTGGTCTTATTGATTTACTGCTTCAATGTTTTTATACAAGTAGAAGGCTAAGGCTAAAGGAAATGAAGGGTCCCTAGAGAAATTTTAACTGTGATAAATGAGACTTTGTAAGGTTATTTACATACAGGAAACAGTGTAAGTAAAGGAATGAAGCAATTCCACAAGGTTTTCAAGTTGTGTTAAATCAGTAGCATTGTTTTATCAAACAAAAATATTCTTTAAATATGTTATTTATTTTCTTTGGTTAAGAAAAAAAGAACCACTATCTGAGAAAAAATTTCAAACCATTTGTTTAATGAATATATCACTGATCTAAACTTTTCCTCCATAAAGTATAGTAGCTTTGTACAGAAGAGAGTACAAATCAGATTATAGGGTTTACATTAAAGTGTGGTGTTTGGTTTATGTCAGAGTGATGAAAGCCTATAGAAAAGCAGCAAAGTATACTGTGAACGTTTTTTCCAAAAAAAAATGAAAACTTAGCATGTATTTTGGGGACTACACATTTCTGGGTGACCCTGAATGAGAACTTTTTTTTTAATAAAATGAGAAATTAAACCTGGAAAATGGGCAGTCAAACTTTAGGAAACTAACCACACTTCATCTCCTGAGACTGAAAGCTTGACCAGTATGCAAAGCCCATAAGCAAAATGAGATTTTTTGTTATTGTGCTTGATTTGTCTTTTTGAAGACAAGTGCAGTGTCTGTAAGACATTGTTTAATTTCTCCCATCTTTATCCCATATTCTTAAAAATAACAAGGATATCTGATGCTTGGATAGGGAAGTCTAAGTTACAGTACCATCTAAATTGTGCCAGGAAAGCACAAGGCTATTAAATTTGCTTCTAGTCTGCACTGGTTTATGATATTGAGACAAAGGAGACATTCTGGATCTTTCCATAGATTTTGGATATCGCTTGAAAGGATACTTCATTTTTCATTAACTATTTCTTCTTTTTTTGTGTCTTTAATCTGATGACCTAACCATACGTCAGCTCAAGAAACTCTACCAAGGATTATATACACACAGCATCCAATATTTTTTATTGACCTTCTCTGGGGCAGCTTTCGTTGTTTCTCTTTTTAAAATCCTTCATCTGTAGCACAGGTCTAGTATTCCTCCACCTATATGATCACTATTTCCTCATAGCCTCTATGGGCCTTTTTTCCTCGACTGCCTAAAAAATTGTAGTATTTCCTAACACTTATATGGAACTATATATATTTATTTATATTATTTTTATATATTTATTAAGATATTTATGTCAGAACGTATGGAGATGTTACTGGTGCCCACTTGAGCAAATCAATGATCAATGGGAAGACAAGTATACAAGTGATACAAGTGACAAGATATTTATGCATACTTTATATTTATAATATATAAAATATGTAACATGAATTTATATTTATTTATATATTTAGTAATACACTCCTGGTAGAGCTCAAGGGCTCTATGTGGTGCGAGGATTGAACCCAGCTTGGTCATGTATAAGGCAAGTGCTTTCTTACACTGTGCTGTCAGTCCTAGAGCAGAATGTTAATTAATTAACCAATCAATTAATTTATTGCTTGCTTGCTTGCTTGTGGGTCATATCCAGCAATGCTCAAGGGGGTACTCCTGGCTCTGCACTCAGGAATTACTCCTGGCAGTGCTTGGGGAACCATATGGGAAGCCAGGGAATTGAGCCTGGGCCGACAGCTTATAAGGCAAATGCCCTACCCGCTGGACTATCACTCCAGACCCCAGAAAGTTATTTTAAAAGACATCTACACTCATACAGTAAGTTTTAATCATATTTTTTGGTCACACCCGGCGATGCTCAGGGGGTTACTCCTGGCAGTGCTTGGGGATCATATGGGATACCAGGGATGGAACCGGATCATCTGTGTGCAAGGCAAATGCCCTACCTGCTGTGCTATCACTCTGGCCCCATGGCTTTGAACCTTACATTATTTTTTTTCTGTGCTTTTTTTCTTTTTGGGTCACACCCAGCAATGCTCAGGGGTTACTCCTGACTCTTCGCTCAGGAATTATTCCTGGGGTGCTCAGGGGACCATATGGGATGCCGTGGATTGAATCCACGTTGCCTGCATGCAAGGCAAAAAGCCCTCCCCACTGTGCTATCACTCCAGCCCCCTTACCTTATATTCTTTTCGGAGGTTCACCAATAAATGCTGGATTTAGAGGTGACTACAAGAGTATCCGACCCGCATGGCAGAGCCCGGCAAGCTACCGTTGTAGTATTTGATATACCAAATACCAGTAACAATTATAGACCTTATTCCCATGACCTGATGGAATGGTTTGAGGCTCTTTATGTTCCTGGAGCAAGCAGGTGCCCTTGGGCTCTACTTGCATGAGACAGGACATATGGAGATGTTACTCGTGCCTGCTTGAGCAAATCGATGATGAACGGGAAGACAGTTACAAAGTGGTCAATAAAGAAATAAATAAGGAATATGAATATTGGTAGATTTAAAATATTTAAAATATTTTGAATAGAAGATATCTAAAAGAAGGCAAAGTTGGTAAGCGAACTTATTGTGATAATCATGTTATGACATGTCAAATCATTAGCTTCTAATACCCTAAACTTATATAATTCTGCATAAATTATAAATTAATATAGCTCTAAAATATAATTAGACAAAATAAATTATTAAATTAAATGACAAAAACCTGCCTAAAATTATAGAATAATCACAAAGCCTAATTATTACCTCAAGCTTAAGGTTAAGAAAAAAGTTATGAATCAAACGGAAATATTTTTCTCAGTTGCAACATTTAAAATATTTTTATACCACCATGAGATATACAATTACAAAGATGTTCATGTTTGGTTTTCAGTCATACAATGTTCCAGCACCCAGCCCTCCACCAATGCCCGTTTTCCACAACCAATGTCCCCTGATTCTCTCCTCCCCCAACCTGCCTCTATGGCAGGTGCTTTGCCACATTTTCTCTCTCTCTCTCTCTCTCTCTCTTTCTCTCTCTCTTCCTTCTCTTACCATATTCTGGCTTGCAATACATACATTTAGAAGACTCCATCCAAAAGATTATACATCATTACCAAGCAGGATTCATCCCTGGAATACAAGGATGGTTCAACATCCACTAGTCAATCAACATAATACAACACATCAATAAAATAGAAAATGAAAACTGTATGATCATATCAATAGACTCAGAGAAAGCATTTCCACAAGATCCAATGCTCGTTCATGACAGACTGAAATATTTTTAAGGGACTATATAAACGCTTTTGGTAAAAAAAGGGAGAATTTGACATGAAACCATTTGATGTTGAATATTATGGAACAAAAATAAGAAACTAGAGCATATAATGATAAAGAACAATGAATTTAATAGCAAACTATCACAATAAAATTAAAAGACTAAAAAGAGGATAATATTTTAATATAAATTTAATAAAGCTATTAGATTTAGTAAAATTTATAAAACTGAAACAAAAGATACTAGGACAAATGAAAAAAATAGCAGACATTACTTTAACACAGATGAAAATGGAATATATGTAATTGAAAAGAATATAAGAATATTTTAGAATTTTAAATAATTTCAAGGTTTTTTACAATTGATTTACCTAAATTTTAAATATACAATTAGAGAAATATGTAGAAAATAACTGATCACATTGATATGACCTCTTTATCAAAATAAATTAGAATTCCTCACATACTGTGAGCTTGCTGACCACATCACAAACAGGATTTTCTATGTGCACAGTTCTAGTATAAATAATAATTGACTTTGGCTTTGGCCTATCTTTCAAAGACAAGAAATAACTAGTTCATCAACAGAAGACTTAGATGAATCACAAGATAGTCCCACAATGAGGTACAGTGCATCCATAAAAAGAGTAATAAATTAGATCTATATGATATGATATGGAGCAATTACCAAGATTGATTGTAAAATGAATAGTATGTGTGAAATATTCTACAAAAGTATTCCCAGATCCATTAAAAGATGAATGCATGTGGTTTTATGTGTCTAAAACATTTTTTAAAGGATAGATAGGAGGATTTTTAAGAGTAGTTGCTTTGAGTAATAAAAACTAGAGCATACTCTGAAGGGACAGAGCAATTATCTTCTATTTTTTTTTATGGATGTCAACCCATTCATGTAGAGATTTTCTCAATAAAATTTTAATAATTTTAAAATAATATTATGGGAGAAACTGAATTTCTATGACTACTTCCTCCATATATTAATTAAAAATGTAGTAATTATTTTATAATGCATTACTTTAAATAGAAGATAAAATTCTTCTGTTCAATTTTATTTAATCAATTTTGTAATAGTTCTTTATATTGCATTCATATATGTTATCTCATTCTAAAATTATAATCCCTCTCTTTTATGGATTTAACTTTTTGTTTATCTGCATAAGCAGAGTTTTGCCAAATATTAACAGCTTACGTCTCTCAAAGTTGTTCCCAGATGAGAAATATTCCTCAGGAGTCACATTTCTTCTCTAGGAAATCTCTTGGCGTCTTTTGTTCTGGCTGCTGTGTTAAACATGAGGTAAGGGGAGACTGGAAAGAGAGTGTATCTTCTCACTCACCTGGGACTTCTTTTGTTTCTATCACCAAGTCAATGCAAATGCAGCAGAGAAATCCACTATTTTCTCATAGTAAACTTTGA
Source organism: Cryptotis parvus (assembly GCA_021461705.1). Taxonomy (NCBI): domain Eukaryota; kingdom Metazoa; phylum Chordata; class Mammalia; order Eulipotyphla; family Soricidae; genus Cryptotis; species Cryptotis parvus. Next base: position 115,150 of record JAJIBD010002208.1, read on the forward strand.
TTTCCTAACAACCTAGAACCAACTCACTTAGTTTTGGGGTTTCAAAGACCATAATCCCATGACACCAACTTTTTGTCACCCCTTAGTTTCTCTATGACAAAGGCCACACACCATTACTCCCAAACAGTCAAATGTCCTCTAGTAACAACATGGCTGAGCCATTCACCTTAGTAAAAGAGACCAAACAGATTGCTTTTTGTTATCTGAAGCATCTTTATAGAACAGATGCTTTCAAAAAGTATCCTCAATTAAGTTCTGAGATCAGCTCTTTTGTCTGTACTGAAACACGGGCAATATCACTTGATCACTTGAATCCTGTTATTCATCGATTTGCTTTGAGCGGGTGCCAGTAACATTTCCATTGGACCCTATCACGTGCCAATGTAGCCCAATGGCATCTGGTTGATTCAGGAATATGAAGAGCCTCAAACCGTTCTTTCAGGGTCTTTACAAGGAAGTCTGACCATCTTGTAGGTGGGCGGCCACGTGATCTTTGACATCCCGTGGGATCCAGTCGGTAATGGCTCTAGTCCTGGCGGTTGTCTCCAAATCGCATTACATGTCCAGCCCATCTGATTTTTGATGCCTTGGCAACGAGACAGCGCCCCTGATTCTGGAATAGCAACGGAGGTCAGAACTCCAGATTCCTTCTCTCACTTGAGTGAGGCATGATATTCCAAGCATGGCTCTTTTGATTCCTCTCTGGGGAGACCCAAATAGCATTCTCATCCTGCTTTCGTAGGGCCCAGCAGATTAATCCAGTCTCCAGCCCGCAGATTAATCAAGTCTCCAGTCTGGCTTGTCAGAAACCCAGCCTACAAGGACCCACCACCCACCACGCAGAGACCCGCCCTTCAGAGGAGAGTATTTCAAGCCCAGGAATGCTTGAGCCTAAGACACAGGGACACCCGGCAGCGCAGAAACCAGCTTTCCCGTTGCGCAGCAATTTACCCCCCCAAATTACCATAAATATTCTACCCACCCCTCTGAGAGAGCCCCACAATGTAATGAGAATATAGCGCCCGCATGGCAGAGCCCTGGCAAGCTGTCTGATGCGTGTTCGATATGCCAAATCCAGTAACAGAAATGTTTATTTTCCTGACTGAAAGAGCCCTTAATATGGCAGCAGTAAGAAAAGGCGAACAAGCAGTGCCTGATAAAATTTCATGGCCATCCCTAGGCTGCCAAAAGAAGAAGGACTAAAATGACTGTCTGTACTTTCAATGCACATATGCTAGCATCGGAAGCATATATTGAGGATCTGATGCTGCAAGCGAAAAAGATCAAGTATGACATCATTGGTCTGACTGAGATGAGGAGGCGTCAGTTGCATCATGCTGTATTTGACACTGGAGAAGAATTGTTCCTTGGAACATGCTAACGAAAGAGGCATCGGTGGCGTTTGTGTCCTTGTCAACGGGAACATGGCCGTAACATTGATTCATTTGAATGCCCTAACAAACCAAATGGGACAATTACACTTGAAGAGATGTGGCCCACTGCCAGCAATTTCTATCTTCATTGTCTACGCACCAACATCCACATACAAAGATGAAATTGAGAAATTCTACATGGAATTGGAGGAGTTCTATAAAAAAGATCACACCTTTACAAGATCATAGCTCGGTGATTTTAATGCCAAGATAGGACCAAGAAGATTGGCTGAAGAACTCCACATCGGGACCCATGGCCTAGAATGGATTGAACAGAGTGAGAGACTATCTGAGTTCATCATGTCCACCAAGATCATTCATGGGAACTCACAGTTCCGGCCAGGGTTTGATCCCCGGCGTCCCATATGGTCCCCTGAGCACCACCAGGAGTAATTCCTGAGTGCAGAGCCAGGAGAAACCCCTGAGCATTGTCGGGTGTGACCCAAAAAATGCAAAAAAGAAAGATAAATCCAACAGCAGATAAAAGAATAATCATTA